>BQNB010181962.1:0-12542 GCA_026074375.1 Tanacetum coccineum
ACGGGAAATGATGCGTTTACGCAAAGTGACATTTGACTTAGTTTGACCAATAAGGGAGTAAAACCCGTTACGTGATTAGGAACAACGTAAATCTGGATTAAGGTTAAATGAATACTTTCATTTAATGGAATGTTGAAAACATGATCATACTAAGTTTAGAAAGAAGTTTTGGCCTTGGCTAGAGGCGTTTGATAAAGTATTTGAGTTGGCGTTTTGTTGAAAAAAGAGAGGATTCGTTTTTGCTCATCTCTAAGTCTAAACCTCTTTTAGAGTGCTTCTAAATGCTCAAATATCATATACATACATTTATTTAAGTTTCCACATGTGTCGGGTAAGAGGAAAGACGACAAAAGCAAATACGCAAAAACGGAAGTGGTGCGTTGGCCACGTGTTGACGCGTGACCAGCGCGCCAAAGGCTAAAATCCGATTTTACGGACTTTGGCTATCGTTTGTTAATTTACGCTTTGAGGATGTTTATTTGTCATCGTTAAAACATAAAGGAGATCCTAGTCAATGTTGCACCAACAATCTCCCCCTTTTTGATGATGACAAATAAATTTCAGAAAGCAAATAAAATTACAAACGTAGCGAAGATGAAAACCGTCGTTGATGAAGTTCGCGTCTTGATCTTGGCCTTGTAATTTTATGAAGCTTGAACATTGTCTTCACCTCATGAGCCTTACATAGCTTATCTACTCCCATGTATGTTATAGCTCTTTTGTAACCTTTGCCCTTTTGTGTTCTGAATATTTCATTTATAGTCCTTTGACTATTTGGCCTTTGTCAGTTTATTCAGATTTGGTACCGTGTTGACGGTGATGATTTTTGTGAGAATTATGATGAATTGTGATTTATTGTGATTAATAATCCCTTTTGGAAAGTATTATTGTGTTATTTGTATTCCAGGTGGTTTGATCCGTGAATTTTGAGAAATGACGAAAAAGGAGTCAGACACGTCCGTTAATGTCCAAATGAGTTTTGAAAGGGTTTAAAGTGAAAATATATCGTGTAAACACGATGCGTTTAGTATTTAAAAAAGTACGAAAAATATTTATAGATAGTATATTACACCAAGTATCAAGTAAATGCAATAAACTTACAAAATAAGTTACTAGCATATTAAATTTAGGCGTAATCCATTTTTATAACAAATAAATCGAAAGCAAAGCTTGACAATAAACAATACATAACACAAAAACTATATTTTCGTAATTGTGTTTGTTTTTGGACGTCTTTTACAAAAGTAGAAACTTTAAAAGGCCATTAAAAATAAGTTGGGTAAACTTTTTATATGCTTTAATTTTGACTAAAACGACCTAAATTCTAGATTGCGACATTTGCGACCGTTGCTAGCATTACACAAATGTGGTAAATTGCGGTTTCGAACGCAATATGGGATGGCCTTGCATTAGGCACCATGATGCGAAATTTTAAATGCAATGCAATGATGCGTGCAATTTGTGCAATGATGCGCGCATTTTTAAACCAAGCGGTAACATAAAGATCGTTTAAGAAAAAGGTACTCGTCATGATGTTTGGGTCCTAGAGGGCTTCATATGCACCCAACGTGAATGCACGACCCCGATACTGGTTGCCATTGTTCCCACGGTTAAAGTTGTTCCCACCAATTGCCAGCACCTGATTTGGGTTGTTCTGCACTTGACCTGGTACCTTGTTCAGCTTGGGATACATGTTACAAAAATGGCTCGGGCTTCTACACTCATAGCATACCCTTGGGTTATTCACCGTGTTAATGGCATTAACCAGAGTCACACGCTTGGCTACTGCCCGACAATCCTTTGCAACATGACCCGGTTGATTGCAGTTAAAGCATGTATAGAAAGGTGTAGTCTCCTGATGATGGTAGCTACATTTAGCACACTTAGGGTGAAGACCCTTGTACTCCCCTTTACCAGTGCCGGCTGCCACATATCTTTTTTCAGTCATAGCTCTCTTGTTGTTACTCCTGGCATATTCTTGCTTGCCAGTTTCACCACTCTCCTTCCATTTCTCACTACTCCCCTTCAATAATCCATTCCTCACAACGTCATCAGTTAAGCCTCCAGTCTTCAATATCGCACTCTGAATAGTGGAAGGCTCAGTTGCTCGCACCATCCTACGGATTTTAGGAACTAGACCATAGATGTACCTATCGATCCTCTTGAATTCGGGGTAACCATCTTGGCAAGCTCATGGAATATCATCAGTGCAGGAGATGCATGACCATTCCCCACCAGATGTGGGTTCTAGAACTTGTTTTCCAGCTTTTGCCTCTCATTGTTAATAATACTCATCCTTAGCATAATTTTGAATTCTCCATGACATACCCATAACGGTTGTCCTTTCCCTAGCCTGAACTTGCGTGTTCCACCAAGTTAACGCCTTCCTGGTTAACGAGCATGCAGCATACTTCACCCTCTGGTTGATCTCACATTTCTCATGTCGATCACTGATTCCATCTTCTCCACCCATCAAGTATATGTTATTGCCACACCTTTGCCATCCGAACTCCTTTGGCAGACATTCCAAGAAATTTCCCATATACGGGCATTCGTACCATTGTTGTTGGATGCCGGACTATTTCTCGGTTTGCCATGCTCACGTCCGCCTCTTATTGTTCTCCCTGTTAGTGATATCCTATCCACCACAGCCCGTTACCAATTCCTGGTATGTTAGTTCCATTGTTGAATAGTGTGTGATGAATGTAGGGGAGCAAGTCCTGAAGTTGTTAAGCGATCATTGCAGAGATATCGGGATTCCCACCAGTGTTGTCATTGCCACAATTGTTACCGTCGTTACCAGTGTCACCATTGCCCGCAATTCCTCGACCGCTTCCACCACCTCTACATGGTTTAATTTCCTATCGCGGGGGGGGGGGGGGGGGGGGGGGGGGGGGGGGGGGGGGGGGGGGGGGGGGGGGCCCTTGGTGTTACGTCAACCTCGGCGGCGCTACGGGTCATCATTTTTGGAGACATTATCTATGCGAGGAGAGATCATTCGAGGGTTTTAGGATTTGGTGCTTAGGCCATTAACTCCTATTCAATTCCCTAATAGATAATCTGTGATTATGATAATTCCATATCGTATTATGTTATCGTTAAAATGTTGGCCAGGCGTTTTTAGAATACCATTATACCATATGTCTTTATCATCGTCACTTCGTATCATAACTTAGACTAACAACAATAGGCGAGAGTTCAAGTAGCATATAAGGTTTAATTTAGGTATTAATAGCTCGTAAAGCAAGGCATATACATAATCGCACACGTAGGTCCTATCATGCAAGCTATATGAGGGTACCTAGGTTATAGTCTAGGGCAAATGACCTAGTTCTCTATAACCAATTACTCTTATACCAATCTGTCACACCCTGTCTAAGGCGGAAACACGAGATGTAACAGACAGGATCGTCATAACACATTAATATAAGACAATACATAATTTACTAAATGAAAGATTAACATAAACGTGTCATGATGACTCCTGACACAAGTAGAGAATTGTATCGTGGATAGTCAATACCACGACAACATAGTCACATAGTCATAATAATCCCACAACCCAGGACAAGTACAAATAAAGTCAAATAGATAACATAAACATAAAGATAGTAATGAAAGTAAATACAAGGATAAGTAACCCCGAGGTGTACGTCTAAGACCTCTTTAATCAATGCAAGAAGGCTCAACTCCTCCTTAGGAATAGTAATGTGATTACCTGAAAATGAATACTTGAAAACGTCAACATAAAGTTGGTGAGCTCGTAGGTTTAAGTAACAAACCCACTTGTTGTGCACAAAGTTTAAGTAGGACAAAAGCGAGAAGATATGCATATACGGCATTTAGTACTATCATACAATAACAAATCACATAATAAAACTCAATAGCGTTGGGTGCATCTTATCAAATACATATTGGGTACCCTACCTAGATATAACCGGCGTCTCTTCCCGAAGGTAAATTACCTCTCGAAATCTCGCAATCAAGTACATAATAACACACATATAGCCATATAAACGCACAAATGGTCCAAGTAAGAAATAGTGTGACACAACGCAAAACATTTAAAATAACATTTGAGTATCATTTTCCCCCTAGGAAAACATAAGTAAAAAGGGGCTACGAAGACTCACCTTAACAAGCGGTGTATTGGAATAATCAACAAGTGAAGAACGAGTACAATTATCCTAAACGCGACCTAGATAGAATATAGTGCGCTTTAGGAGCAAGCAATTAATATGAAAGATCATATGCGACTTTTATAAAGTCTCATCCACCGAAAATGATTTGCAGTTTTTAGTAGGGGGGTGGGGGGGGGGGGGGGGGGGGGGGGGGGGGGGGGGGGGGTAAGTCAAAATGCGATCTTCGTAAAGTTACATATTTTACTAGTTTTCACCGGCTAAAGCAAAAGTTACTATTTTTATCAATCTCTAGAAAATCCAGCACATCATCCGTTTTCTAAATATTTCCACTTAATTTATATTTTGCCTAAAACACGCTAAGTATCCTGCCAAAAGTCTAGTTACCAAATTTTACTCGTCGTTATATTTGTTACTATTATTTTTAAGTTACCAACTTAATAAATCCTATCTCACTTAATAATATTTTTGAAAGTTTTCGACGCGCATAAAAAATATATAAGTGATACTATAATATTTATTAGGGATTTTATAGCTCGTTCGGACTCGAAAACGCCCAAAAACCTTATTTTAAGTTTCAAACAGATCACTTTTATTAGTTAAATGTATGAAGAAAGTTTATAAAATTTCCATATTTTAGTCCGTCTTTACAAGGGCGTAACTCCTTCGTTATGAGGATTCACGGAAGGGTCAAAAGCTATGTTTCAAGGAAAAATCACGCTCTACAAATTTTCTTTTATAAATTTCACCCGACTCGGACCCGAAATGGGTATAAAACATGAAAACGTAAACTGGATAGATTGTGTCGAAAATTGTTTTTGGCTAGAAAAGTTACTAGTTTTTATCCTAACTTCATTTGGTAGTAACTCACTCCTTTTAAGTCTGTTTTTAGCGATCTTTATATCCACGCGTTCGTATTTAAGTATACTAACATGTTTTCATTGTTTCGACTACTCAAAGTAAATTTAACCACTCGTTTTACCCCATAACATTTTCGGACAACAAGTATTTTATACCAAAACTACTCAATATAGCCGCAAACATCACAACTTCATTTATAGCCTAAATCCCTTTCAACGATTTATGCCAACACTTAATCAACTTCAAGACTACCTATCCCTTCCACTGATTTATACCAAGAACTACTTTTTACATTTATAATCACAATCTTAACCTAAAAGTACAATAATATCAAGAAAGTATTCAAAACCATAAATAAGTTGTACAATCCTTTTTTATTTTGCTAGTTTCTTTATAAAAACCTTTTTACTCAAACATGGTGATGAGATGTGTGCATAGATGAGAATATGTGAAATATTTATGAAAGAAAGATGAGAGTTTTCTTACAAGAATGAAGAGAAAATATATATAATAACCCGAAAACGATCTTGTATCTAACCCGAATATGACCACAAAAGAATCGCTAACATCAACTGTAACCCAATATTTGAGATCAAGATAACAAACACCAAGTGTTGGTGTTTGTGTGTGTGTTGTTAAACCCCAAATAAGAAGAGAAAAGGTAGATAAATTTTGCTTGTGTGTGTTTTAGTGTGTGTAAGAAATGGATGAATGAATGAATGTTTCTTACACATTCAATGTATACACACATGGATAGAAGGAATCCTAGGATGAGTGTAGGGTTCAAGTTTGTTGGGAGACATAAGGGAGAAAAATGGGATGCTTTAGTACTAAAGGGAGACAACCATAACAAAAAAATGATGTGTGTAGTGTGTGTTTGGGTGCGGACGAACCAACCAAGAGGAGGAGGGGGACCAAAAATTTTAAAATTACGGGTTAGCATAAGTATTTAGATATTTATTAGTTGAGGTAACACATACATAGATGCACTAGTAAATGAACTAGTAAGTATTTTACGTAACTTGTATACATTAAAAACTCGCGACATATAAAAATATGTTCGTAAAGACGTAACGCCTTAGTCACGAGTAGACTATATTTACTCAAATGTCGGAACGCATTCGGAGACGTTTTTGCTAAAACGAGGTAAATTTAACGGTTTCACGTAAAAAAATTAAATACTCATGAAACAATAAATACTCAAGTAATTAGATAATTTAAATTTGAGCACGACAGTTGCTACAACGTGCGGATGAAAATTCTAAGTACGGATTTGCGAATGAATTTCAGCCAATCATTTGGTCAACCATCTAATCCATAGTCAAAAAAGTGGAGTGGCAAAATCGTAATTATCCGAGTTTTTTTAGTAAAACCGTTAACATCATAGTACCTTTTGACCATGAAGATTTTTTTTTGAAATTCTTTTCAGTGATTGTTACTCATTTTTTCTCTTCTTTCTTCTCAAATTTTTTCAGTTTTTTCTAAAAACTTTTATATTTTTTCGTGTTCTTGATCTTAAAATCATCGTTCATCAAAAGTTGTGTTTTAGTTGATTTTTTTATGAATATGCAATTTTTAACACAGATTTTTAGTTGTTAAGTTTTCAAAGTTAAGGTGAAAAATTTTTATCTTCACTGTCAAATTATTGTCCATGATTAAGATTTTAGTATATTAATAACCACATTCATATACCACTTGTTACTGTGATGTTAAGAATAAGTTAATATCCCAGTTAAGTTTACTACACATATCTCAGTTAATAAAAATTAATATCTCAGTTAATAAAAAGTTAATATCACAGTTAAGTTTACTACGATATTAAGCTTTTACATGTTAAATTCATCTTTTTGTGGTTTGGTTTGTTTAATTGTGTCATATATCACACTTGTGTTTTGCTAGTATCATGTGGACATGAATGTGTGACAGTGTTTGGCTTTTGCCTTTTTTCTTTGTACCATGATATTAAGGTAATGTCTTGTATTTGTCTTTGTACAATAATATCCTCATTCATATATCATGTAATGTGATGTTAAGAATAAGTTAATATCTCAGTTTAGCTTACTACACATATACCTGTTAATAAAAAGTTAATATCTCAGTTAAGTTTACTATGATATTATGCTTTTGTTTAGTTTTTTCTACAGTTATGCCCTTGTATTTACCTTTTTCTTTGAAGATATTAAGGTGATGCCTTTGTATTTGTCCTTTGTTTGGTTTTTCCGCACATATGCCCTTCTATTTTACCTTTTTCTTTGTACCATGATATTAAGGTGATGCCTTTTTTGTGGTTTGGTTTACTGCACATGTATTTTGTATTTGTTTTTATACCATGATATTAATATCTCAGTTAAGTTTACTGTACATATGCACTCAAAAAAATATGAAAAAATTAGACAATAAACTAGAAGTAAAATAAGTAATATTCACAGAAAAAAATCAAAAAACCAAATTATCTTCATTGTTTTAATGAACTATGATGATAACATAAAAAATAAAAAATGTCTAGTTTAATCTAAAAAAATTGAGAATGAACTAGAAGTAAAATAAGTAATATTTACTGAAAAAAAATCAAAAAAATAGTTGGCTTCACTGTTCAAATAAATCGTGAAGACAACATAAAATTTAATATTGTACAGTTTATTATGAAAAAAATTGACAAAAAAATACACGTAAAATGATTAGTTTTTGCATAAAAAGTTTTAAAAAAATTTAGTCTTCATAGTTAAAACGAACCGTGATGTTGATGACCGAATATGATATTAGTCAAAAAAATCTGAAAAAATTTAACAAAATACTAAAGTTAAAATAATTTAGAATCGCTGAAAAAAGTTTATAAAAAACCTTATTTTCCTAGTACTAATTAAATTGTGAAGTTAATGACCAACTACGGTATTAGTCAAACGAAATATGAAAATGATAATAAAAATAAAATAATTAAGAATCGGCTGAAAAAAAAATTCAAAAAAAATTGTTTTTTTCCATGTAAAACCGAAACTGTGATATTAACAGTATTTATTAAAAAAAACCCGGAAAATTATGATTTTGCCACTCGCTTTTTGACTAGGATTTAGAAAGTGAACTCAGATTAATTCTAAGATTCATCCGCAATATATATATATAATATATATAAAAAATATATATATATAAATATATATATATAATATGTTATATATATATAAGTATATAAATATAGATGTAGATATATATAAGTATAAATAATATATGTATATAAAACATATATATTTATATATATAATATATATGTATATATATATATATGTATATATATATATATATATATACCGATATATATATATATAAAATATGTATTAAATATATTAATGTATACTATATATGCATCTGTTTGAGTTTTCTGGGTTTTCCACCGAGATTAGGTTTTCTCACGATCCCATTCCTAGTGTGTGTGTATATATATATATATGATATAAAAATATATATATATATATATATAATATATATATAATATAAATATATGTGTGTGTGTTGTGTGTGTTGTGTGTGTGAGTTTGTGTGTGTGGACATATATGAGAAGCCCCCTTAAAATAAAAAGTATAGGAAGCAATCTCAGCCGTCGGATTATAGTAGCAAGATTAAAAACTCGGAGGGGCATACTTATAAATAATGCAAACTTGAATGGAAAATATGCACCCTTCCAAATGATAATATACAAATCGTGATTTCCAGTTTCCTCTTCCTATTTCCCCAAATTTCACACACAATTTTCTCTAATTTGACACAATATTTTCACACACTAAATCCAAGCAAATCGGTATTGCATTAAACCAATGGTGAAGACGAATCTCGCAATCTTAAACCTTCTAAATCACGATTGAAGCGTTACAGCATCACTGAGTCAACGATGTTGAAGACGAATTTACCGCATTTTAAACGACCTCGTAATTTGATTTATGAAGCCTCATTTTGTTAGTTTCGGTTTACTAAAATATTATTTTTTTATAGATTTAAGTTCTGTATTTACAATCTGATGTAGTCGGCTATCAGATATGTTGATGTTGAAGAGTGTTTGTATGTGTATGTTTATGATTGATGCACTTAATTATAAACTGTGATGCAATAGGTCAAGATTGTATACTGATGCGTTTGGTTTAATTAAATACGTCTCCAACTCCTAATAGGATGTACTGTGGCAATAGCCAGAAGATGCTCATTGGGATAACTTTCTTAGTTTTAAAATGTGTGGTATGCGATGGCTCTCCATTCTCTAACTTCCACAAATATGCAATTGCAATGGCGAGAATTTGAATTGGAATCCTATCCCGCACCTTTGTAGCATGGTGAATCCCCTAGAGGTTCTGTTTCTTTTACCGGTTTTTAGAGGGACAAAATATCATCGTACATAGGTACTGATATCACATAGAAAGCTGTAACAAAGCTCCCTAATGATATTTGCCAGTAATTTGGAATCTGATCCAAGATGTTGTCCCAAAGTGAGCCTTGTTTTGACAAACAAGGTGTTTTTGATTTGTGCCCAAAATAGTGCTAGGAATATAAGGTAACAAGCCATATCATGCTCATCCCTAAAACAAGCTTGGCTCCTTCTACTTGTGCGATTGTACATGGTGAAACGCCAAGCCATGCTTTCTTAAGTGCACCTTTGTCTAAGAACCTACAATCGAAATTGTAATCTCTCACGACAAATAACAATCACTGTTCTTCATAAACCACCATAAAAGGTACAAAACATGTAAATAAATCCTACTTGATAGTGCCCCAATGCCCCATTTAATTTGAGAGCAGAGACATATTTGAAGGCGTGCGGGGTATATACAACTGCACATGGTTTCAAATTTTGAAGGTACATGGTATGAGTTTAATTACACATACCTTTCACCATTAAAATCGGACTTAAATGACCCAAAACGTACCAAAAATACATTGTATTTGTATGTTTTCACTATTTGTGCAGGAAAACGGGGGGGGGGGGGGGGGGGGGGGGGGATTATCCGAGGAAAGGACTAAATATAAAGCAAAAACGAACAAAACGAGCACAGAAATGGAAAAAAGTTGGAAAAGCCAAAGACAAATCAAAGCCAAAAGTCCAAGGTCAACCCCGACAAATCAACAGACAAAGCCGTATGCCGAATTGAAGAATACTTAATGGGCCCACCCGAACCCATCTAATGGGCCGGATAAGCCCATTAGTATATTTAAGACTTTAAAAGGCCCAAAGTCCAAATCTTATAACCGGCCCATACAAAAAGCCCAAACAAATACCTAACGGGCGTTAAAACCCAAAAACCCTTTAACCATAACTTCGTTAGTCCCTTTAGGGACTAACTTTGCAAAACCCCTTATAACTTTGAGGGGCTGTTTCTGCCAACTTCCTAAACTTACCCCACCACAAGGACCTTTTGTGCTACAACTCTATACAAATAGAAGGGCCATTTGTGACAACACATCAAAACCTCAACCCTATCAACCAACACTTTTATAACACACTCACTACCGCTGTGCTACAATACCTCATCCGGTAGTGAGTTGCATTATTAATTCTATATAGGTTTTTTAGCCCATTAAGCCCATAAGCTGTTTTTAGCTTATTACGGCTTATTTATAAGCCCATTTTTCTAGCTTTTATTTTTCATAGAACCATGACACCTTTATCCACTTTTGTGTAAAAATATTATTTTTTTTTTTACTACATTTTTCCAACATGTTTTCTATTTATTTATTATTTTATTTTCTTAAATCTGTTTTTTAATATTAAAAAAAATTAAAAAAAAAAATTAAACTCAAAAAAATATTTTCTTATTGGAAAAAATTATTTTAATCAGTCTTCACTTAGGAAAAATATAAAATCTTCCGAAGGTGTCTTTTTTTGCAAAATATCATTCTTAAATAACGAGATCGAGCCCGTTTTTGTTTACTCATTTTATGAGCTACGATTTAGCTCGTATTTAGTCTAGTCTTTTTATTCATCATTTTTATGTCACATGGAGTAAGATTAGAAGATAAAAAAATCTATGTAGGGTTAATTTTTAAGATTATAGGTTTTTGACCCCTGTTCGGGCCTTGGCTCTCAGTTTTTTAGTTTTTATTTCAATATTTTAAGGTTTTCTCTTAAGAATCGTTTGTATGCATATTAGTAATAATTTAGCTTTCTAATCCCCTTAAACATTAAGATCAACAATTTCCAACTTTCGACTGTTACCGATTTACAAGTCCAGCCTCGTCGGAGATAAATGATCGGGAAATCATACTCCTCGGATTTATATTTATTGTCTTTCTAATAAACAATATTCAAGGCAACTTGAATTGTTTTTGGGTTATATAAGTAGTAGTATATTTATAATATATTAACTATTTATTTACCTAAAGAAAAAGAAGCTGTCAATTTTTGGCGCCGTTGCCGGGGAGGCTGTGTGTCGATTATCCGTACTGTTTGAAACTTAGTTTTTGAAGATCCTTCATTCTTGAAGTTATTTGCTTTATATAAAAAAAAACTAAAAGTACAAAAATATTTTCATTTTCTTTTTAGTATAATTATCATTTAAAAAAAACCAAAAAGATAAAAACATTGTCTTTAAATATCAATAAAAAACACAAAGTTGGTAAAGAAACACCAACATATAATACTTAACAACTGAAGTATTATCCATATAAATAAGTTCCCGAACCAAAGAATCAAAAACTTACTTTTGTGACACTTGCGAAGTACGTTCAACCTTTTTAAAAGGATACCAAACTCAAAATGGGTATAAGGCGGGTTGTTCCTTGGAACTACGACCCTAAAGGAAAAAAGTTTTTAATAGCTTCGCGCTTTCCTATTCCTCCGCTCCTTTGTGTGTTTTTCTTTTCGAAGAGTTACCGAGAAGCTTGTTGATTATTAGGATTAAGTTGTCTTATTTCGTTGTCCGTTATTAAAATAAATTGTGAATTCATTTTGATAAACCAAAAAGAACAAAAAAAATTAGTGTAAATTTTCTTTTTTTATTTTAGTGCTTGCGCACTCGTTCTCAATCTCGTAATCTTAACCGTCAACAACAACAAGCCCCACCAGCTGTTGTTGAACCATTTAATATTGAAGAACCAATTGAAAATCCAGCTCCTCCCGTAGTTACGATGGACGATAATCGTACTATGGCTCAATTGCTCGAAGCACCCACCGAGGGTTACGAGGATGCGATTGTTGTTCCCGAGATTACCGCTAACAACTTTGAGATCAAGCATGGTTTACTTAATCTTGTTTAAAATAAGCAATTTTTCGGACATGATAAAGAAGACCCTCATGCTCACATCCGATATTTCAACAAGATCACTTCTACGATGAAGTTCCCGAACGTCCCGAGTACGTCGGTAAAGCTTATGCTTTTCCTATTTTCCCTCGAGGGAGCAGCCCGGATTTGGCTTGAAAAAGAGCCCCCTCGATCGATTCTTACATGGGATGATCTTGTTTCGAAATTCATTAACAAATTTTTCCCATTTACGAGGCATGGGACCGATTCAATGATCTTCTTAGGGGATGCCCGCATCATGGGTTTTCAGAATTGCATCAACTCGA
>BQNB010181963.1:0-12542 GCA_026074375.1 Tanacetum coccineum
ACTTTCTTTCTCTAGAAACTTTCCAACCCACTTACCTCTCTAGTTCTTGTATATCATTAAAGATTACTAGTATTCTTCAATTACCACATACTCATACTCAAGCTTTCAAAGTCAATCATTCAGCATCAAGATTGTTGATACTAAACTTCCTCAAAGATCTTCAAAGTCAAATCAAGAACCGTATTTTAGGGAGATTGATAGCCTTATGATAATATAAGTCAAACAAGAATGCAAGAATTATGAGTATGTCGGTCAACAGCACAAGTTGATCAAGAAAGTCAAATCAAGATGATTCAAGTCAAGAAGATGATGCAAGATAAAGATCTCAAGAACTCAAAGTTAAAAGACATTGGCTCAAGATCAAGATCACATAAACGACACCGAAAGAATGTCATTGGTCGTCTTAAGCATGAATGAACAGAGCCATTAAAAACAAGAAAAGACAAAGACAAGACCAAAGAAGGCAAAAGCTCAAACGTCATATCTTCAACATTGGGGAAGATAAAGTCAAATCAAGATAATCTCCATCAAGAACGTCAACGTTGGGGAGATCAAAGAAGACCTCAATATTAGGGGAGATTGTTAGCCTTAATTTTATATAAGTCGAACAAGAATATTATCGGTCTTATTAGTCGTAATTAGTCTTGTTAAGTAATAGGCTAGTCGGGTTCAACGGGCTTGGATTGTAATCTAATATTGTCCATGTTTCGGGCTCAAAGCCCAAGATAAGCTAAGCCCGACCCAAGAAGAAAGTCCATACACTTCATATGGGTATGAGACTATAAATAGGACCCTCTCTACACATGGAGAAGGTGTTGGTTGCCATTTCTCACATTTTCTATGTGTGTGTAATCTTCCACCCTTACTCTCTCTAAATCTAATATTCTTTCTTTGTTTCTCTCTCTACTTTCTCTCTCTAATTTTCCATTTTTCCTTTATCTCTTTTCTAGCTTATTGCTTATTGGTATGGCTTATGTTGTGATGATATGGGTTAATATTTGGGATAACATTTGGTATCAAGAGCCACGGGTGGTTTTAGTGTTTTTGTTGTGGCAACTTATTTCAAGCTTATTGGTTCGACTTATTTTGGTCTTATTCTCACGTGTCTATTAATTTATAAATGTTTATTGTTTCATAATCGAATCTCTTTTTCTTATTTTGTTTCATTACAGTGGGCCAATATCTTATTTCTTTCCGAGTTGTGGATTTCAAAACGTTATCCAAACTGTAATGGACTTTTATCATATAATTTTTAGGCTTTATGTATTCTTTTATAGTCGGCTTAGTTATTAAGCATTTTTTTAAAAGGCTTTCATCTTGTTCATGATTAAACGCTTCTAGCTTATTTAGGTGTCTCTGTCGTGGGCTTATTTGTGAAGTTATAAGTCACGGTTATTTGTGGTTTCTTTTTAGTGTTTTTGATAAGTTACGGTTTATTTGTAAGCTAGAATCTTTCTCGGTTAATTTTTTTTTGTGTGACTTCTTCGTTGGAAAATGCTTATTTGAGCTTCTTAGTTGTTTATCTCATCGGCTTAACAACTTATTATGTTGAAAAGTAAAGCTTATTCAAGTTATTTGTTTAGCTTTTTTTTGTGGTATATGGGTATGGGAAACATCAAGAGACATAGATCCACATATTACGGAAACAAGAACAAGGACGACGTGGTTTTTTTGTTGTTTTTGTTGAAGACAAAAGCAAGGACACCGTACACGCAACTTCTTTATTAATCAGATACGTAGCTTCTTCATTAACTGGATTCGCAGACTACAAGCTTAACCGAACTCGCAGTTTACAAGCCTTACCGGATTCGCAGCTACTATCAACCGGACTCGCAGCTTGTTCTATTAACCGGACCAGCATCTTTCCAAGGACAACCGAATTAGCAACTCAAGAGAATCAAACTTTACACGTTTTAAGTTAAAAAAGGATTTAGTAATTTCTGTTTCATTCCCAGTATCATGAAAAGTATTTGGTAACTGATATCGTTCAATAAAAGTAGTGTGAATCTCAACGTTTCCGAGTGTGTATGACTATTGTAACATATACAATAATCATACAAAAAATGTTTAACAATATTACCCCTAAAGATCATGACAACCGAAGCCTTAACAATTTTAAACCCTAGTCCTTTAGATTCGTCACAAATCTATGTTTTGCCAAAACACCCAAGTACTACCTCAAATGAAATGCACCCACTAGCCAATGTACTCATCCAGAATTTCGGTGGGTGACAACCCCAATAGATCAATTCAGAGCATTCGTGCTTACACGAAGTTAATTAACGGTTCATGATAGTATGACATGTGGCAATAGGGGAAACCATAGGTAATATGAAAAGTTTTAAGGTACTCATCATAGTAAAAGCAACCAATGTATTCGTAAAGTGTTTAAAGTATTTGTATCCGTAGTAAAAGCAACTAACGTATTCGTAAAAGCTTCAAGTACTTGTATTCATAGTAAAACGAGTGTGAAATCAATCATGTAAACGAGTTTTTTGTAAACGATCATATAAATAAGTTTGAAATCATTAGAGTAAACAAGTTTGTAAACGAGCATGTTCTCACCCTAAAAGTTATAAGGTAAATATAAAACAAGTAAAACGTGGGGCTATGAACTCACCTTAAGCAAATGGTGAGAAAGTAATTCAATGAAGAGTATAACGAAATCGAACGACTCTAACCGCGACCTAATTAAAAGACGCGCTTCAGAAACAAGGAATAAATAACGAAACGTCGGATAAGACTTATATAAGAAATGGACATCCATAGTTTTGTGCTTTAGTTATTTATAAAAAACGATCATTTCGGAAAGTAAATATAGGGTTTAATAGTTGCGTTAAGTTATGTTTTACGAAAAGTTTCCATTTCAGAAAGTTACTATTTTTGGAAAGTTTCTATTTTTAGAAAGTTTTCGGGACGTTAATACAATTCTCCTATATTTGGTCTATGTCCATAATTTCCATAAAACGTACTAACGAAACCTAAACTCCAACTTTCATTTCTACTTCGTTAATTCGAACTAACTTACTATTTTAGTAACGTTCCACGTATCGCTTATCATTCTTAGAAAACTCCCTAACACCTATCGTAATCAAGATCAAATCACTACATTAATATTTTCTAAGGCTTTTGAAACCTAAACGAACCTAACCCACTTGAAAACGTCTTAATATATAAAATTATATGTCCGAAAATAACTTGACGAAAAATAGGTCTATCTCACTCATAAATCATTTTTAACACATTTTTCAATTTCACGACTTGGAAGGAAAACGTCATTTTAGGTTAGCCATGTTTTGTGTTTTAATACACAACTCAGACAAACTTTTGCCGCGAAACGGAACCTCAAAAGGGTCAAAATGGTCATTTTCGTTCCTGATCTGATCGTATAAAAATTGTTTTGCCGAAAAATGTTTCAAGTTTCATTTGAGCGTAACTCGGTCGTTTTAAGTCCGATTTTAGTGTTCGATATATGAAAAACTATCTATACGAAACGAGCTATCCAAAACACCTTTTTTTTGACTATTGAAAAAACATTCCTTAAGATGTCCGAGAACTCAAAACAAAAATCATATCAGGTCAACCTTTAATTCGAAACGCTCTAAAATCCATCCAAAAACTTCACATAGTGCTTAATTCTAATCTAACCCCATCACTACAAACACAACAATTCAAAACACTCTTAATCTATCCTAATCCCATCATCATCTTTGTTTGCAACATACAAGAACACTCGAATCACGCCAAGACTACCAACCTAAGTGCATAAAAGTACCAACATCTTTACTATTTTTAAAAACATCACTTTATAAGTTTTGAAAATCAAAACACAAACATATGGATGTATAGATCTTAAACATATATGCAAGAACATAAATGAATCAAAGAAAAAGAGTTAGGGTTTACTCACAAAGATGAAGAACAAGATAGAAACAAAAGAACTTGAACGAGAAGAGTAGAAATCTTAAAAACCCAAGTATAAAAACCAAACCATAACTATAAAATCATGAAAACACTTGAAAACAAATGAAATCCTTCTTGGAAACAACTTAATCTTGATAAAAATGAAGTTTAAAGTGTGTGGATCTTGATAGACAATCAAGTTATGATTTTTTTGGTGTGTTTGTGTTGTGCCGATGAGATAAGAGATTTTTTTTTGAGCTATGTGTGGTGTGAAATGACCTACAAATGAGTTAAAGATGTTTATATAGTACCAAAAAGGACTTAAGGTTTAGATAAAGAATGAACCATAGCTTATGTCCAGAAAACAAGTGGCTTACCATTTTTTATGGTCCTTGTGTTCGTCCGCGCTAGCCAAAGGGCGAAGAACAAAAATCTTTGCTTTGGCCTAAGATGAGCTCAAATGGCTTACTTGTGGAGTTATGGTCCAAGGGTGACATGTGAAGTGTAAGAGTATTTGGTTTGTAGTGGAGAACAAAACAAATGTGTCACTATCCATGACTAAGCATGGCATGTGATGTAGTTAGAAATTATCAAAAATTTGGTTTTTTCTTTTCGTTTGTTGCTTGCAGCACCGAAATATTCTAGTGGCTAGGAAGGACGATGAAAAGTTTAAATTTTGTATTAGGAGACTAGTAATATGTTATTATGGGTTTACATGAAAAGGTGATAGGTTTCCGGGTTTCCGTTTGATCAAAAACGCTAAAAACGTAAACTCACGCCAAAAATAATAAAATCGCGAACGTAAATATTTGTAAACCACAAAATGACATAAAATGACTTTATTAATTATAATTCACGTAAATTAAGCTCAGTCCAGCTCGAACACTATCGATAATGATTTCATTTTTTATTACGCGGGACAACTTCTCGGTTAACGTCAAATTGACATCCTAACTTTATAAAAGTTAAATAATGAACAAAATCGGTAAAAATGTTGACTTGAAATTTACGGGGTGTGACATCCTTTCCCCGTTAAAGAGCTTTGTCCTCAAAGCTCAAGTCGTGGTATCTAATTGATGTGATTGTCGTAAAGGGGACTTCTACAAGAAGTTTACAACTCCCTTGTCATGTACCTAACCGTATTGTAATGTTAGTATAGAGTGCCAAGGCTCGAGGGTTGTTATCGTTCTCTAGGGGAATAGCACTGTGAAGGCCGGATTGAATGTTCACTAAGGTCTAAGGATGAAGGAGATTTCTTAATTGTGTTTTATAAATTTAATGATAATGCGCCTCAGAGATAACAGATCATTGCACAAAATTAAATCAAACCATCAGTTAATCAATTTAAAACAGGTTACTACAATTTTCTATTATTTGGCTGTTCCGCTCTTTGTCTTGTGTTTTATTTGCTTTAATTGTAAATTGTGCTTATAAATGATATTTGTCACAAAAAACCTATGCCCAGACTCTCAGGCAAGAAAACTCCACCTCCCTTTACCTCAGAAAATATGAATAGCATAGTATTAACCAGTAATTAGACTAATCTAGATAGATTAAAATACTGATAGAATATTAGGTTAACTCTCGCTCTTAATGATCGACACCCTACTTACCGCGAAGCTACATCTGATCGGGTACTCTGCCCGTTAGAATGTTGTTTTAGGTATAGTCAGCTAAATATAAATGTAAAACTTGATAAATAAATAACCACCTACACAACGACACAATCAAGGTTTTTACGCCACTGCTAGGATGTGATTAGTTTAATCTTTATTCTTTTAGTATTACTAACCTATAACTTTTTAGTGTAAAATTATAATTCTGATTTCTACTGCTAATTGTTTAGTTTAATTGTGTGCTTTAATTTATCGCGTTTTAATTAAGTGTTTTATTTCTGTATTAAATACGGCGTATTTGTTGATTTAACATTTTCTTTCTAGTAAATCTTTTTCAGGAAACGCCGTATTCAATCTTTGAAAACGCCGTATTTAGCTTTCTGTTCAGATACGGCGTATCCTGCAAATCAATTAGTCTTCACTACGTGTATCAATTGCAAACCAATCACTTCAGCAGATTTAAATTTTAGAGTTGTCTTACTTTAAAAATGTCTTTCATGACAGGAACATTACTTGATCCATTCCAGATCCCATACCTTAAAAGAAAATTAACAATGGAAGAAATGGTAAATAAGTTTATCAATGAAGGAAGACGGGAACATGATGAAATGGAAGCATTTATAAAGGAATTTAGAACAACTAACGAACTCCTGCTCAAAGAAAGAAACAACTCCTTGTGCGAACTCGGATTTGAGGTATATGGGTTGACAAGAGCATTCGAGAAAGCCCATTCGGTCAATTATGAAATTAAAGGAGTAACCACTAGAGGAGGAAAGACCACCATCGAAGCCACCCAAAAGACCCAATACGCAACAAACCTCCAACGCCGTCAACAGACGATTGAACGATAACACCATTAGAAGCCCCACCCGAATCTGAACCTAAAAAAACCTTGGAAAAAGACACTAGACCCAAAATATCACAAATACCTTTTCCTCAACGGTTGAAAAAAGAAAAAGAAGAAGCCCAACAACGAAAGTTCTTAGAAAACCTGAAACAACTCCAGCTAAACATCCCATTCACCGAGGCCCTTGCTCAAATGCCAAAGTATGCTAAATTTCTAAAAAGTTTGCTGTCAAACAAAACAAGACTGGAAGAAGCTTGCACAGTAACAATGAACGAAAGATGCTCCGCGGTTTTGTTAAACAAACTTCCACTTAAAGAAAAAGACCCAGGAAGTTTTACTATCCCTTGTGATATTGGCAACTTACACATCGATAATGCTTTGGCAGATTTAAGAGCCAGTATAAGCTTTGATGCCCTACTCGATGTATGAAAAACTAGGACTCGGTGAACCAAAGCCAACAAGAATGAGTTTGGAACTTGCAGACAGGTCCATTCAGTATCCTTGAGGGATAGCAGAGAATGTACTCATTAAAGTCGACAAGTTTGTTCTCCTGATCGATTTCGTTATATTGGATATGCGAGAAGATACTAGAATTCCGATAATCTTAGGAAGACCGTTCCTAGCAACCTCACGACCTATGATAGACGTATTCAACAAAAGGATAACTCTCAGGGTTGGGAATGAGGAGGTAATCTTGATGCAATCAAATCAATAAAAAAAACTCCTACCGATGACGATGAATGCTATGGGATCAATGATCTAGACCAAACTATACACTTAGAAGCTCAGGAATTAATGGAAAACGACCATACTGATTCATTCCTGCTTAACAATCTAGACATCGATGAAGCTGATTCAGAAGGACGAGGGGAACGATCTGATTTTAAGAAATTAATACACCGTATTAAAATTTCGGATATGATGTATTTAGTGTCACAGGAAACGCATAATTTTGAAAAGACATGGAACGAACACCTCTGCTCAGCTAGTGCTAATGAAATCAACGAAAAGAGGCCACAATTGAAAGATATTCCTTCCCACCTTGAGTACGCGTACCTAAATGGAGATAGAGCTTGTCCGGTAATCGTTTCATCTAAACTTACTAAGAAAAGAAAAAAAACTTCACTCTGTAAGTCTTAGAGAAACACAAGGTGCGATCGCTTGAGATGTTTAGACCATTAAGGGAATAGCCCGTCCTTTGCACGTAATCAGATCCTTTTGGAAGAGAACTTCAAACCTGTCATCCAACCTCAGCGACGTCTAAACCCAAAAGTCCAAGAAGTGGTCAAAAATGAAATCGTCAAACTGCTCGATTCCGGATTAATCTATCCCATCTCAGATAGCATGTAGGTCGGAGGTGTAATACCCCATTGCATGTAGTCCTAAGAAGAGGAGGAATGACCGTTGCTTAACGACAACAATAAACCGTTCCATCACGCACGGTAAGGGTGACACGAGTGCATTGATTACCGTAAATTAAATGACGCAAACACGAAAAGACCACTTCCCTCCACCTTCATTGATCAATGTTGTAATACGCTTGTCCGGAAATGAATTTATTGCCTTTCAACCTGATGGTTTATCCGATTTCTTCCAAATTCCAATCGCACTCCCTGATGATAAGAAAAACAACATTCACATGCCCTTACAGAACATTTGCTTACCGAAGGATGTCGTTTGGACTGTGCAACGCTCCTGCAACCTTCCAAAGATGCATGACTATGATATTCCATGACATGGTAGAAGACTTCATGGAAGTTATATGACAAATTCTCAGTATTTACGGTATTCATTAAAACCACTATCTATGTAATTTAGATAAAATGCTCGCAAGATGCGAAGAGACCAATCTTGTACTAAATTGGGAAAAATGCCATTTTATGGTGAATGAAGGAATTGTCCTGGGTTACAAAATATCTGGGAAAGGGATCGAGGTTGACAGAGCGGAAATAGACGTGATAGCCAAACTACCTTACCCAACAATGTTAAGGGGTTAGAAGTTTCCTAGGTACACACTAGGTTATTATCGTAGATTCATAAAGATTTTTCCATATACTAAACCTAATACCCAAGCTTTTAATGCAGATATGCCAAAGTTTGATTTCTGATAGTTGCAAAAAAGCATTTAATGATTTAAAAGAAAAACTTACCTCTGCACCTATCATAATATCCCCTAATTGGAATATCCCTTTTGAACTAATGTGTGATGCTAGCGACTTTGCCGTAGGAGCAGTCTTGGGACAAAGGATAGATGGGAAATTTAAACCCATCTACTACGCTAGCAAGACCCTTAACGATGCCCAAGCACACTACACTACTACTGAAAAAGAGCTTCTAGCAGTTGTCTTTTCTTTTGATAAATTTCGTTCCATATTAACTTAATTATCAAAAACTATTGACCCCACCCCCACAACACTGATCATTCTGCTTTGAAGTATTTGTTCAGTAAACAAGATGCCAAGCCAAGACTCATTAGATGGGTTCTGCTTTTACAAGGATTCGACATTGAAATCAAAGATAAAAAAGGAGCAGAAAATATGGCCGCTGATCACTTGTCTAGGCTCGAAAATCCAAACATGGGGATATTAACTGAAATAGAAATCGCCGATGAATTTCCCGATGAGCACCTTATGGTATTAAAAACTACTCCCGACAACGATGAACCATGGTACGCGGATTACGTCAACTACATTGTCGGGAAAGTAATACCTCCCAAATGGACTTCTGAAAAAAGGAAACGATTCTTTTCTCAAGTGAAGTACTACTTCTGGGATGAGCCTTATGCATTTAGGCTATGCCCAGACAACATAATAAAAAGATGTGTCGCTAGTAACGAGATCCGCTGAAAACATCGCACAACCTGCCATTCGGAACCAACCGGAGGCATCACAGTGCTTCAATCACCAGAAAAAAAGTCTAACACAAAAGAGATTCTTTTGGCTAGTAACTTAAAGACGCAAAAATATTACGTCAAAATGCGACGCATGCCAAAAGTCAGGAAACATATCCTCCTGAAACAAACTGCCACAAAACAACATACAAGTATGTGACGTATTTGATGTTTGGGGACTTGAATTTATGGGACCCTTTCCTGACTCAAGGGGTAATAAATATATCTTGGTGGCGGTAGACTATGTGTCAAAATGGTGGAAGCTCAAGCACTGCCCACAAACGATGCCCGTGTAGTGATGAAATTCTTGAAAGGGTTATTTGCCAGATTCGACCGAAAGCTCTAATAAGTGATAGGGGAACACACTTTTTCAATTCTCAATTAGAAAAAGCTCTACAAAAATACGGTGTGACTCATAAAATATCTACGGCCATCCCCCACAAAACTAAGAGGCAGACCGAGTAAACCAACCAAAAAAGCCATCAAATGTATCTTGGAACGAATCCATTGGATATCAACCCCCGAAGACCGGTCAGTAAAGTTTCAACGATGCATTATGGGCATTCAGGACCGCCCACAAAACACCAACAGGATGTACCCCATTTAGATTAGTTTATGGAAAGGCTTGTCATTTACCGGTAGAGGTTGAACATAAAGCCTATTAGGCATTAAAACAATGTAACATGGATCTCACGGCTGCTGCAAAAAATCATTTCATGGCACTCAATGAACTTATGGAGTTACGAAGATGAAGGCAACGAGAACACCCAGATCTATAAGGAAAAGACAAAAAAGTGGCACGACTCGAGACTGAGAGGGGATAAAAACTTCACAGCTGGGGACAAAGTTCTACTATTTAACTCTCGCTTCAGATTACACCCAGGGAAACTCAAATCAAAATGGTCCGGACCATTCACTGTAAAAAAAACTAAGTAATCCATATGGTCCAGCTGGAGAAATCACTGATAAAATAATATAAGCATTCAAGTCAATGGACATAGATTAAAGAATTACTAAACGGTGGGTTCCATGACTTGGAATCATCTTAACAAAGGGATGTCATTTATTTTCCTAATCAAGAATTTGTATGTGCCATTTGGCATCCTGTTCGAACCCAAATTGTTTTATAAGGATGGGATTAAATTGGGGCAAGTCTAACTTAAAGACTTTTCTATAAACAAAAGTGCTTGCCGGGAGACAACCCGGAATGTAATTTTCAATTTTATTATCGAGTCTGTCTTCCTAGAATGTCTATACGGCGTATCCAAACCCCATGGATATGGCGTATTGACTATCTGGAAGTTATCCAGTCTTAATTTTCAGCACAGTCTATACGACGTATTCATTAAATGAATATAGCGTATACAGTTATCAATACAGCGTATCCTGGGGTATGGATACGGCGTATCGACTTCCTATACAGTAATTAGTTTTAGTTTACTGTATTTTAACGAATACACCGGAGATGGAGTTGCACTTGTTTTCTTATGCTTAACACCGGAGGTGGAGTATTTATAAATCTGGAAATCTTGAAGTATTGGAGTCTTGAAATACCAAGACGGTTGTTCAACACACTTTTGGCTAATGAACTCAACTTGGAGAATCATTCCTGAGCAAAATATCAGGGGAGTTTCCTCGTTCTAATTCTATTTCCCTTATTTAATTGTTTTATCTATACAACAAGGACGTTGTATAATTTAAGTGGGAGGATGGAGAATTAGAACGTACTTTTCCTTATTTTCACAAATAAAATGCTAACATGCTTCAAAATGGATCAAATTTAAAAATTTTAGCATGACTTTTTGTGAAAAATCACTAGTTACATTACCTCGCGCACTATAACCCTTAATGTCTATTTGTGAGAATTAGGCTATCCGTTTCCAATTGCTTACTAAAATTCTAAAAAAATATGAGTGTGTCGGTGATGTAGTGGACTTTAGAACTTGGCATGGTATATCACTCAAGACCTTAATGATGAGTACTATGGATTTAAATGGAGTAACATGCTTGACTGGTAAATTTCTAGGATTAAACCAAAAAGCCTACGTGTTGTAATATTAACTAACTACACTGGTTAGTTAACCCCCGTGTAACCCTTTTGCTTAATCTTATTTTTAGAGTAAAGATACCCCTAGAACAACCTGTTGAGCCATTCCTTTATTTTTCCACACCAATTAAAATTGTTTCATTACACCTTTACACCTTAGCCTACCGTGTAGATTAAAGCCTATTTTAATCAATGTTGCTAGTTGCTTTCGTGTAAAGTCTTGTAGTTCCTGCATCAAAGTGAAATTTCTCTATATCTGTAAAGGTCGGGAAAATTTCACAATGCAATGGGAATATTTTGTAGCTCGTGTGTTTTTGCTACTTTCACAATTATGTATTATGTCCGAAAGAAGAAAAGTTTAAAAGAAAATTAGTCGGACAAATGATGATTATGAAGACAGTGAAATTACGCCGAGATTTATGATTTATCTTGAAAAAAAAGATAAATTGAAAAAAAATATGAATGATGAAAAAGATAGTCGGTTCATAGAGCTTACACCGATGAAATTATTTGAAAGGATCGATTATTCGTTGATACACACAAAAATCAACGATGTAAAGTATTGTAAAAAGTGGCCGATATCACCACTTATTTTGTAAAAGTATGTAAAGTTCGGGATGTAAGGGAAGTTGACCGTTATGGGAACGCCAACTTAGGTTGTCTATAACACCCCGTGTTTTAGGACAATGTATGACATTAATAAAGTCACTATTTATTTTTAGTATTATACGCGTTTGTTTTTAATGGAAATCGTTAAGTTAAATGGCGTAAACTAAAAATGATCAGTTAACGTAAACGGGCATTAAGCAAATTATTGTTTACGTCAAACGAGGGTTAAGAAATTATTTTGAGAATAATTATTAACGTTTGATAAGTTATTTTATCGGATACGTGAAAGTGTTTACGTTTCACGATAAATGACAATTAGGTTTTCCCGGAACCCTAAAAATTAACGTACGCTTCAACAAATACCTACGTTTATATACAATGATCAAAGTTTATAAAACTTTAGGCGTGTGTATATATATATACACGCCTCATATGTTTATGCAAGATAACAAATACTTTACAAAATAACCAAAACTTTACAAGTATACTTTTATATAAAAACTACACTTTACTTTTCTTTATACGTTCACTTTCATTTTAATTACACAATGATTACAAGTAATATTAACTAAACAAGAAAAGAATCTAGCTAGAAACATCATCCCTTAATTCCATGGGATGATGTCTCTT
>BQNB010181964.1:0-12542 GCA_026074375.1 Tanacetum coccineum
ACCATACTTCATCATTTCCTAGCCATACCTTGCTTACTTTGACTCATAAGGCCATCCCTAAGACCTAAGGACCATCCCTTGCACCATACCATGTTCCTTTGACTAGTTTAACACCTTATATACATGTATACATAAGAGAAATAACACATATGCTTTACACTTAACTTAGAAAATTTTCACAATCTTTCTCTCCCATTCTCTATATTGCTTCGGCAATAAGCAAGCACTCTTCTAAATCCATAGCAATTTTTATGCAACCTATACACACTTATACACACCTATTATAAGTCATTCTAAGGTGTTTCCAACCATTGAATCACCATTTGCAAGTTATAATCAAGAAAAGCAAGATTAGGGTTTTCTTAAGAAAATAAGGGTTTTCTTAAGTGCAAGCTTTGGTTTTAAGGATAAACACGGGTTTAGCATTTGTTTCTCATCATCATCATTCATCATAAGGAGATCAATAGGCATGGGATGCCAAAGATGCATTGGGTTATATTTTGGATTGCACGCTTAAGGATTTAGGTGCATCATATTTTGGGGAATGTATTGTCAACTTTTGTAATATTCAACAATGGACAAGTAAAGCTATATGCTTTTGTATTAAGTCTTTCAATTTAATCCAATGTATCATTTTAAACGACTTTTTGTGTCGTTCTTATATATCTTCTGCTGTTGATCCTGAAGTAACACGCCCCGGACCCTTATTCCGCTGCGACCCAATTTGGGGGTGTTACATTTGTGTTCATAAAATTGAACCCATAGTCTAACATTTGATTCTAAATTCACAATATTTGCCCACAGTAATTGGCAGCAGCTACATACTCTGCCTCTTTAGTAGAAGTAACCACAATTGTTTGCTTCTTGCACTACCATGAGATAAGTCTCTTGTGAAGAAATTGACAACCTCATATTGTGGATTCCTATCAATATTTGCTCTAGCATAATCACTGTTAGAGTAGGCTTCCAGGTCAAATGATGACACTCTAGGATACCAAAGTCCTAGTTTGGGTTTACCTTTGAGGTACCTAAAGATCATCTTCACAGCATGAAGATGTGAGGTCTTTGGAGTTACCTGAAACCTAGAACAAGCACAGACTGCATATATAATATCAGGCCGATAAGCAGTCAAGTACATTAAAGAGCCAATCATGGATCTTTAAAGATGTACATCCACATTAGTAGCTTCTTCATCCTTGATCAAAGGCTTCTGGGTCTCAATTAGAGTACTGACAGTCTTCACACTAGCAAAATCAAACTTCTTTAGTGTCTCTACAACATACTTATCCTGACTTATGAAAATACCATCTTCTTTCTGCTTGACCTGTAATCTAAGAAAGAAGGTAAGCTCTCCTATAGAAGTCATTTGGAATCTGCTCTTCATCAATGCCTCAAAGTTATCACACCAAGACTTCTTTATAGAACCAAAAATAATATCATCCACATAAACCTGCACTAACATGATATCATTCTTGTCCTTTTTGATGAAAAGAGTCTTGTCAATGGTTCCTCTTCTATATCTACTCTTTAACAAGAAAGTAGATAAAGTAGCACACTAGGCTCTAGGAGCTTGGTGTAAACCATACAGAGCTTTTACAACCTTGTAGACCTTCTTAGGGAACTTAGGATCTACAAAACCTAGAGGTTGAGACACATACACATCCTCATCAATTGTGCCATACAAGAATGCATTCTTTACATCCATTTGATAAACTATGAATCATATATAAGAAGCAAAGGCCAAAAATATCCTAATGGATTTTATCCTAGCCACAAGAGCAAAAACCTCATCATAGTCTATCCCCTCCTCTTATCTATGTCCCTGGGCAACCAACCTTGCCTTATTTCTAACTACAACACCTCTTTTATCCTTTTTATTCTTGTAAACCCATTTTGTCCCTATTGCCTTCTTCCTAGAAGGTAAGTTAACCAGAATCCAAACTTTCTAAATCTTGAATTGCAGCAGCTCTTCCTGTATATAGCATCAACCTAACTTTCATCTTTAAGATCTTGAGATATCTTCTTGGGTTCAATCAGAGAAAGGAACCAAGCAAACAAGCAGTGCTGGAAATCCTTGTGATTATTTCTTCTTTGCTTTTGAACATAGCTTACAAAAGTATGTGCTCCTGAACTTTTGTTCACTTTGCTCCTTGTTTGAACTGCCGATGTTGGATCTCCAAGAATTTGAGTTTTAGGATGAATGTAGTGTATCCTTGATGTGGGAATATGACTAACATTCAAAGTGGTTTCTAAATTAGTGAAGTCAGCCACTGCACCCTCATCATCATAAGATGCATTGGTAAAAATCCCATTACTTGGATAGTCATAAATATCTATAAGAGCATGTATTTGAGATTCATCTTGGTCATTGTTGGTTAGATCAGAGTAGGATGGTTCACCAGTACTAAAAACTCTTGAAGGATTGGCAGTACTAATGGGTGTGCTAACAGTATTAACTGTGTTAGTACTGGTAGCTCTAGCAGCTCCTGCTTGAAAAAGAAAATCCTTCGTACATTGAGTAAACTCCTTTCTAAGAGCTTCAGCTGCATCATTAGACTCCTTTTTTTGTCTTTTAAGCCTTTCAAGTTCCTCCAAAAAGGCTTGATCTTCCTAACCTACTGGCTCCTAATTTATCTTTGAATCAGAATCCCCATTAGGCTTTTCTCCTACATTCTTTGCATCTAAGCTCTTGACTGTTGAACTATAAGAAGACCATATTGGCAGTACAAAGTATTCTTGAGTAGGTTCAGCATCCATTTTAGAATTTCCTGCATTAAAATTATCTTGTGTACCTGCACTATGATTAGCTTCTTTTGGACCTATAGTTTTGTTAGCTTTATTCTCTGTAGTAACAGGCTGATAGTTCGTTGAATTAGTTAAATAATCAAGATCAAACAGCCAATTAGGTCCTTTCCCTGCAACATTTGGTTTATTTTCTAAAAGGGTTATATGAAGGTTTTATTCAACCCTCTTAGTTTCTAAATTGTATACCCTAAAAGCCTTGCTATTTTGAGAATACCCAACTAAAAAACTCTTCATCAGACTTTTCTTCAAATTTGCCTAGGTGGTCAATGGTATTCAAGATGGTCACATGGCACCCAAAAGGTCTTATATAGCTTATGATTGGTATTTTACCAATTATAAGTTCATAAGGTGTCTTGTTTTGAGGCTTGGTCACTAACACCCTATTAAGGACATAACAAGCAGTACTAACTGCTTCAGCCCAAAAGGTGTTTAGGTTAAAAATTAATCTCTACATTGTTCTAGCAGCCTCAATTAGGGTCCTGTTCTTCCTCTCAGCAACTCCATTTTGTTGTAGAGTTCTGGCATTACTATATTCCCTCTTGATCCCTTTTGACCCACATAATTTAATAATGTCCTTGTTCTTGAATTCTATACCATTATCACATCTAATAGTTTTAACCTTTTGATTTAATTGGTTCTTAATTTGTCTTATAAAGTCCTTAAGAATTCCACTAGTTTCATCCTTAGATAAAAATAATAATACCCAACTAAATCTGCTAAAATCATCAGTCATAACAAGGCAATAAGTCTTATGGTTTATGCTCCTTACAGATGTGGGTCTAAATAAGTCCATATGTAAATGCTATAAGGGTTGACTAATAGAGCTCACTATTTTGGCCTTATAGGAGGCCTTGTGTTGCTTTCCTTTTTGACAAGCAACACAAGTGTGGTCATTTTGAAAAATCTTTGAAGGTAAACCTCTTACAAGGTTTCCCTTTACAAGTTTGTTTAAATTTTTAAAATTTACATGACCTAGCCTCTTATGCCATTTGTTAGATTCATCAACTATAGCCTTTGCAATCAAACAAGCTAAACCTCCAGTAGGAACAATGTTCTCTAGGTTGAAACTATACATATTATTTTGTTTAGGGACTCTAAGTAAGACTTGATTTTCATTAGGCAACTTAACATCAGGAGATAACACAAGACATTCAGAGTCTGTTAAGAGAACTTTGTTCTTCTTGTCACACATTTGTGACACATAGAAGAGATTAAATTGCTTTACTTCTTTCATAAAGTATACATCCTTAAAATCTAACTTTCCAGTTCTAATTTTACCTTTACCAGTCATTTAACCTTTACTTCATCCAAAAGCAACATGGCCACCATTATAGTCTTGATATTCAACAAGGTAGGCTTTGTTCCTAGTTATGTGCTTAGAACATCTACTATCAACAATTCCTTTATTCTTGAAAGCTTTTTGTGGATCATCCTACACATCAAATAAGAGAAAGTAGTTTCTCTTAGATACCTAAGCCATTGCTGACCTGGGTCTGCCTAGTGGATCTTTAAAATTAACATTTATACTAGAGTTTGATCCACTATTGTATTTGGAGACATTGTTCTAATAATGTCTTTTGTATCTCCAATTACAACCTGTTAAGGGCTTAACAGCAGTTTCCCTATTGCCCCCAACAACACTAACTATTTTGACCCCATCAGTATTTACTTTATGATTTGTAAAATTAGCTTTTGGTGTTATTGGTCTATTAAATGGCCTTCTAATAGGTGAATGAGACTTATAAAAGTTATTTCTTTTGGTCTGATTTCATTCACAGTGGGTATAGCAGTATTAACTTTCCTAACAGTACTACTTGATGCTGTTTGACTAGAAAGATTTTGTCTAGTAGCATTAATTGGAAATTTGCCAGTTTTAGTTAGTACTGCCTTTGGGACAAACTTGTTTTTGTGATTCATTCTTTGCACATTGTTCCACACTAGTCTTTTCTCCCCTTGACCAATACCTTTAACCTTCTGTTTGTTCAATTCAACCTGTTTAGCCTTTCTTTTCTCATGGAAATCACAATCTCTAATAAGATAACAAAAACTTCCACATACAAAACATGCCTTTCTAGTAAACCCATATTCCAAACCTAGCTTTTTTGACTTTAAACCATTCCAGTCTCTCTTGTCAGCTTTAGGACTTGGATTACATGTGTTTTGTTCTTTAATTATTTCCCTAGGAGTTTTTACATGCTCAATAGTATTAACAAAAACAAAACTAGGTTTTTCCTGTTTTTTTGAAGGTTTATTCACATATTCATCATCACTGTCTGACTCATACTCCTCAATTATAGGAGCATCAGACCAAACTTTAGGTTTGCTGACAACTTTGGGTTTATTTACAGCTGGTTTAGGCACAGACTCAAGTGTTTCTACACTAGAATTTGATTCACAAGAGGCAAAGTCTCTGGTTTTAGCATCTGATTCACTAGTTTTAGACTGTTTTGGACCATATGTAAAGTTTGACTCATCTATTCCAAGATCAGAGTTAGGAGGCATGTAATTCCCTGTCATTGGAGGGGGAACTGCATGCATTCCTTCAGTTTTTCAAATCTATCATACAAAGGTTTATCTTCTACATCATTGTTCCTACTGTCAAACACACTTTGAAAAACTTCATTTTCATAACTCAAAACATCTTCATGTGTTTGATCTCCATACCTAATCCCAGTTTTGTCATTGGCACTCATTTGAGAATTTAGTAGTTTACTAAGATTTTTAGAAGAACTTTGCCAATTTTCAAGTTTGGTTTTTAATTCTTTTTTTCTTTTGTAGCTTTTGCTAATAGTTTATTATGGTATGTGAGCTTATCAGTTTTATCATCTAAATCAATTTTCATAAATCTAATTTTTTCTTCATAAGCAAGTTGATTTTTTTGATGAAAGACTAATTGAGCTTCTACCCTTTTTAAAGCTTGAGTATAGGCATGTATTTCTATGCTAGCATCACCAATTTGTTCCCTTTGTTCATCATATAATTTTTTAAGCTTAACATAAGATTCCTCACATTCTTTTGAACAAGTTGTTACCTTAGTGTCTTTGCCTGAATTGCTATAAGCCATCAAAGCAAAGTTCTCTTGCTCCTTTTTTACATGACCAGCCCAATCAATACCATCCCCATCAAGAGTTACCAAAGCTTTAGGTTCCTCTTGTTTTCCAGATCTCCTCCCATTGTCTTTTGCTTTATATCTAGTGTTTCGTGCATCTTTCCTTCTACTCTCTTGATTTCCTTTTGATCTACACTATCGAGCAAAGTGCCATGTGTTGTGGCAATTGAAGCACTCAACCTTGGTCTTGTCAAAGCCAAATGGTTCCTTGGCATCAAACTGCAGCTTTCTCCCTGTCTTCTAGTAAAACTTCTTCAATCTCATGGAAATTATAGCCACTTGCCATTTCAAATCCATTTCTTCTAAATCAAACTCATCAACCTATTCAATATCCTTATGATCCAACTGTGGACCCTGAGGATGATAGTAACAATGATTAACAATGATTAATAAACGTTCACAGTGGAATAATAAGGCAAAGCTAAAAGGAGTGGCTATTAAAGAAGTTGAAGAATTTGATAGGCCTACAAGATTAGTTTTAACTTTAAAGCCACTTCCAAAAATAGACCCTAAAGATAAAGGCAAAGGTGTTCTTAAAGAGGAGCCTGAGCCTGCAAAGAAGATAAAGAAAAGAGACTTGGATGCAGCTCAATTGGCTATGGATAAAGAAGTTTCCAGACAGTTAAATGAGCAGTTACAAGCAAAATTGGAAAGAGAAAGAGTTGCTAAAGAGGAAGCTACTAATGCTGCTTTAATTAGCGAGTATGATGAGATTCAGGCAAGAATAAAAGCAGATAGTATTGTAGCTGCAAGGCTCCAAGAGGAAGAAAGGGAAAAGTTTACTGTTGAAGAAAGAGCTAAGTTTCTTCATGACACTATTGCAAATAAGAAGGCAGCTAGTGATGATACTTCAAAGAAGGAGAAGATTCTTAAAGAACCTGACAATACTAAAATGGAAGTTGAGAAAGAAGAAGTTGAGGAGCGTACCAGGAAGAGACTAGGTAAAATATTAAAGATGACAGCAAGAAAGAGGGCAAGGAAACAAACACATGCTGATGGTGATGCTCAAATAAGATAAAAGGAAGTCCAAGAATGAAAAGAATATCTAAGTGGAAGAAGGCAGATTCTGATCTTGAAGAAGAAGAGCATCTAAAGAATTTTCTAAAGATATTTCTAGATGAAGAAGGATTAGTAAATTATGAAGTCCTGGAGAAGAGATTTCCAATTATTAAGTAGGAATCAAAATTCTATCATTAGGACAGACATGGAGCAGAGGGCATCTACTATAGGATCTTTAGATCTGATGGAAGCTCTAGATGGGTTATTACTTTTTCTGAGATGGTGATAAGGTTGGATAGGTTAGATCTTGTGGAGTTATATAACCTAGTGATGCAGAGGTCTGAAATAATTACTCCAGAAGGTGATGATTTAATTCTATAGGGAGATTTAAGAACAATGTTTGATGCATATGCAGAAGATGAACTCTGGCAAAATCAAGAAAGATAGAATCTTAAGAGTTGGGATTTTTATGAAAATTATGGCATTCATACTTTAATAATGGAAGATGGTACTGAGATTCATATGCTTGCAAAGAGGAAGTATCCACTAACTAAAGAAACACTTAAAAAGATGATGTCTTTGAAGTTGGTAGCTGAGTCTGCAAGTGATAGTGCTTATAATCTGCTTAGATTCATTCAAAAGCAGATTGATGAATCTGGAAGCTATGATGGAAGTGAGAAGGATCTTTAAGTGTTAGTTTTATAACCACACAACAAATGCTCATCAGTTCACCATGTCTAACAGATATCAAGAATTGGCTAGTCTAAAGCAAACAGCTCTTGGTAAAGACTTCTCAAATCCATTAATGGTTGATAGTTTGCCCAAAACTATATGGTTATGAATGCACCATGTTATTGCAATGAAGTATTGGCTATTCCAGAGCAAACGGCTCCTGGTAAAGAAACATCAAATCCGTTTATGGCTGGTAGTTTGCCAAAAACTACAAGACCAACTTAGGTGGTGTTGCTGAGTTGCTGAGATGTTGTAAAGATGACAAAGACTGGAAGCTAATGAATGTTAAATATTACAAAGTCACAAAAGAGTTCAAGTTTATCAAAGAACATATTAAAGAATAGCTATGTGTTTGGATACATCCTCCAAGTGATCAAGAAGCTTAAACTGAATAAACATGAAGGTTAACAAGTAAACATCATGTTTAGGGGAGGATTATTAGGAATTATGTTTTCCTGACTTAGTACTGTTTGTGTTAATTAGTTAGTACTACCAGTACATCTGTTAGTACTGGTAGTAGAGTTAGTACTATTAGTAGTAAGTTAGTAGTGCTAGCATATAGTAGTTAGTAATGTTAGGAGATATGCATGAGTTATTTTAGGAATAGATATGCATTATCTTTTCACATGGTTTATAAGCTCATTAGGGTTTCATTGGTATATAAAAGGAAACCTACGGCTCTAGTTAGATATATAAGTTTTCACAAATATTCATAGTTAGTATTCTGTAACCTAGCAGATTAATGGTAATCAAAGTTCTATTTTATTCATTGTTCTTCTTAGCATTATAAGTTAGTTTCCACATAACTTATATTGTTCATATTCATTGTTTCTCTTGTAGTTAGTTTGGATCTATCCAAATTGGCTACCACCCTTAATAGGCTAGAAAGATCTATTCATATTAAGATCAACAAGTAGTATCAGAGCAAATGAAGGATGATAAGGATGATAGTAACAATGATTAATAAACTTCCACAATGGAATAATAACACAAAAATTAAACTTACTTCAAGGTTTTCTTTATTCACTATATCCCCAAGATCAAATGATCCTTGAGGCTAAACTAACTAATACATAGATGTCTATAACACATCTACTAACTATGCTAACTAACTAAATGTGTACACACATACGTTTTGTTTTAGTTGACTCTCATTGAGAACACACATTTTTCTGGATACTAAAAACAATATGGCTAGACCTCCTTTTATAGCATAAGGAGTCAAGGCTTTACATGGAAACTATTAAAAGATATTAATGAGTAAATTAATTAAATATTCATCTTTATCTCTCTTTGACTAAATCTTTATTTTCTTTTACATCTTGTAAAATTCTTCAATTATAACTTTGTTCCTTTTGTTTCCATCTTGTTTCATTCGTGTTTTGTCTTATCAACTCAAATATAATTCCCAACAACTAGTACTTGCTTCATGAATAAAACAACTGAACACATTATTCTTATTTTATTAATTAAACCAATCGAACATAATATATTATTAATGTTTCTTGTGAATTGACTAATCAAGAAGAAAAGAAGTAATTTGTTACATGCATCTAATATGCATGAAAACGCATACGTATGAAATACTAATGCATACATGGATACAGAATTTCACAACAAGAGTGAATGCATAAGAGTCAAAACACGCATAGGGTTATTGAAGGTTTATGTGTCGTATGTTTTTTAAAGGTATATCATATATCTATGTCAACCCATATAATGATCTCCTAGGAGTCATTATATAGTTCCAAGACTTGGTCTCCAAGTTACAATACAACACCTCTTCTAGTTTTCTAAAAATGACACTTGAACCCTTCTTCTTTTCTAGTTCGATCGGCCTCAACCAAACACCCGACAGGTTTGGTTTTTATACTAACAAGTCCTTCACTTGTTAATATCTATTAATTAGGTATAACGTCTTACGTTATAATAAACACCTTCTAATTATTTCGTGAAACATATTAATATAATTAATATATAATAAATATATTAATTATATTAATAAACATATCCTCTGTGTATACGTGTGTGCCCCTATAGGCTCACGTAATTTCCCATACATATATTGTTTGATATATGTACATATCCCAACAAAAATAACCAGACTTGAAAATTAAACTATTGTAATAAATAGGAATTACAAGAACATTGTCAAGCCATCATGTTTGAATCATCTTCCTCCCCCGTTGCTACTTCATTGAACATATACTAGATTTGATACTCGATCAAGTACTATGTAGATCTTTTCACATCCACAAAACAACTCATAAACTCAGCTCACGTCTTCGAGTTCCACAACCTTCTCTTTCCTCTTTTGGCAAGCCAATGCAGCTAATGTGGTCAAGTTTATGGCATATCTTAAAGATGTCTCGACCCTACTTTTTGTCAACAAAACCTTTGCATCATCACGTATGTACACATCTTCCTCTTGACACCTTATATCAAGAATCTTGCGAATGTCATCTCCAATGTATAGTTGTGTGGAGATGATGAGAAGGTGATCCAGGAAATCGATTGGAATCCTATAGGGGGGGTTTGTAGTTTGTGCATCGAATAGTTGTGATCCCTCGGTTGGTGGCAACAACAAGTATTGGTTCCATGTCATTTTCTAAGTCACAGTTTAGGAATGAAAAACACTCGATATCAAGCATGTGGACTTCATCTATAAACAGAATGAACTACCCTTTCTTGCATCATAATCTCTAGATGCCTTGTCAATAACAATGACATCGCAACTCTGCACCTTATCCTTCCCTAAAGCCTTAATTATCTTAGCACAAAGATCATACACAGTCTCCATCTCAGTTTTTTTCAACATCAGCTTCCCTATTTTTTACGCTGCTCCAGCAACCGCAGGATGATCAATCTGAATCTCGATAACTTTACCGTCTATAACCTCAGTTTCTTCCTTAATCAAAACACCAATAGCTTTCCTAAAAGCTTGCATAAATGCTTCAGTCTTAGACATCTCTAACGAAAACATTTCACTACATGCAAGCATTACAAAAGGCATTTGAAGACAGATGGACTTAGCCATGCCCATTGTAATTGCAGATTGCCAGTACCTAGTTGCCCAGCTAAGAGCACAACTCGACCAACAATCTTGCCTTCTTTAACCATCTGGATGATGACTCCAGCAGGTTTACGCGCCTTGGTCTGACCAACCATGCCTTGGAAATGGCACGTGGGTCAAGAGAAGAGTCGAGAACAAGTCTGTGGATGTGAGTGCGGGCCCCGATATGTTTGATTCGAGTAAGGTCATTACACTACTAAAAAAACAGCTTTTAGACCGGTTAAAAAGGGGTGTTAGATCAGTCTCACAGCGGGTCTAAAAGAGGGGAGGTCTAAAAGGTTTTTAACATAAAGACCGATCTATGCACCGGTCTAAAAGATTGGTTTTAAGACCGGTTCGGTTTCATATCAAGACCGATTCATAATATAGCCTAAAATAATTCTATCAGACCGGTTGGAATCACTGGTCTTAATGTGGTTTTTTAAGAAAAAAAATCTAGGCTGTTTGAGATTGCTTAATAAATAGCAGTTCTAATAAGCAATCCCAAATAGACCCAGTAGATGCAGTAGTCTCAAAAGGTAATAAAAAACACTCTCTTTCCCATTATAGCAACGTATTAATCAAGCACTCTCAAACAGTCCCTATGAGCTAAATAGGCAATCTTAAGCATCTGTTATAAGCAGTTGCAAATAAACATTACAAAACATCCTTTATAAGGAGTTTCAAAAATCTCTTAACTCGATTATGTACCTAAATCACTAAGACTCAATAATATCATAAACATTATAGCTTGAATGGTAACCGTCTTGTTGTCCCTCATGTTAGCTACTCCTTTAAGCAATTGGTAACTTTCCACCATAGATAAGCCTCAGAACATCTTTCATGCATACATCATGTTTCACATCAATTCGTTTAAATCTATTCTTGAAGCAGTTGTTTTTAGGGTTAAAGCTTTCTAGACATGACAAGAACCACTTGTTAAACATGATTAATTAAGGCCGTAAACAGTTTGGTAAGACAGTAAGACTGATCTAAGTCAGCCACAAAACATGAAAGCCATTAGTCTGCACATTAAGCAATGATGTATTCAAGTAAGGTGGTGAAGCACACACCAAGAGAATCATACATTGTCAACCTACTGAAGGGAAACGTCATCAAACTCAAAGGAAAGATTATCAATCAGCTCGAACTTGAGTTGGTGATAAACTTGGACTTAAGATCCTTGTTGTTAGCCTCAAAATATTGAGCCGAACAGGAAGTTCGTTCATTACGTGTATGAGTCTCGGTCATTGAATTAGTTAATGTTGTAATAGTATAATATCGGGAATAGTTTAATCCTAAGCAAAACCCGAGCCCGGGTCCTAGCTAAATATCCCGCGCGTTATTTAACGCGACGGGGTATATAAACTCTTTTCTATTTAGAAAAGAGTTAGTTTTTCATTCTAAAATAATTCCACTTTCCTATTTTCTCTAATCTCTCTCTCTCTATTCTTTCTTTATCTATAAAACAACTCAGCTCTCTTTCTCATTTCTAGTTCTTGATCTGTGATTGATTCGTGTTATGAAGTGTTAAACGGGCCTACAATTGGTATCAGAGCCAACAACATCTAATCGACTCAATGTGCTAAACAGTAAGAAAAGGTTTTATGGTTCGATCTTATACCCAACAACATCTTAATTTCATGACGATTCTGAAGTCATAAGGTGGTTAGGTTAAGAATCAATCCTATGATCCATCCAGAACCGGAGGATCTACCCAAGGATAATCCAAAGTTAGAAATAACACTCCTTAGGTATGATTGGATATGAATGTATATGGGAATAATGTCGACTAAGATTGAGCTAACACTGGAACAATCACAACAAGGTGTTAGTAATGACATC
>BQNB010181966.1:0-11627 GCA_026074375.1 Tanacetum coccineum
AGATTGATGAAATCTTCAATAAAAGAAAAAGGAAACTATTCGACGACATGCTTGAAGATCCTACATTACAAGAAGATCTATTGTAGTTTGAAACCTTGAAAAACGATATTGACAAGAAAAGAGCTGAAGTAAATGAATTATAGGACTAGAGGTTGAAAAATGGCTAGCGCGTTGGGTTTGTATATTGGGTCAAAACTGTTTTGGGTCAAGACGTGTAATTCTCTGTATGTGTTGAAACAGGTAGTGTTGGGATGATTTGCAAGCACTTACATATTCATTTAATTTGAAGTTTATAATACTTTGCATAAAAAATGATCAGCAAACCTTTATCGAAAATCTTTTTTTTTCAAATGTAGTAGAGTTATGAGGTTTTATGCATTTTAAATGGTCTCGACCCCTATTGACGGGTTGAAAGATGTGATGCTCTCTGTTACCCGTTACAGAGAAAACACGGCCCAAATCGATTCATAGGTATGTAGTTGGCTGTCTGGATTGGATTCATTAAAAGTTGGGATGCTAATATAGAAAATAGCTATGCTTTAAAGGTCTAAAACCCCTATTGACGGGTTCGAAGATGTGTGCCGTATACAAACTTGAAATTTCATAGTTTGGAAAATATTAGCATAAAATTGAAGATATTTCAGACTATCAAATCATTGAATATGATTTTAGGCCAATAAAACTCTCTAAATCGTGCATCCCATGAAACATATTTTTTATATAAATATAATAAAATATATATATTTATATGAATTCGGTTTTGGTTTTCGCACTATGATTGCTTAGGTCGAAGATTTAGTAGAAAGTTATGATGTTAAGATTATTTTTAACAGGATATACGTGTAAGGCTGAAATGAACGATGCCATTGTTGCTCTTGATGGATAGGCATCCAATCTACTAATGTCAATATGATATTAATGTTTTCTACCTGATGAATGATGCACCTGATTGTAACACCCCCATTTTGATAAATATAGCAGCGGAAGCTAATCTGGGGTATTACTTCATAGTACAACAGTCATAATCATAGAAAACGACTCAAAAGAGACATTTTTGGAAAAATTTAGTTATCATTCATTTAGAAACATAAAGTTTGAATGATAACAGTTTTGCCATCTTCAAGTCTGTGCCACTTCGTACTATAAGTTGCTCAATTACCTTAGATAAACATGCTTAAAAAGTCAACACAATGGTTGTGTGAAATTCATAGGTTTTAAGTTATAATAGTTGAATACAAGTTCAATAGTGGGTTACGTTGTTATACACCCATAGTTTGTAATAATAGTAACACATACAATTATCATAGAAAACAGTATTATTGCCCTAAGCTCATGACACCGAAACCTTGGGATAATCAATAATCACAAGTAATTGCCCCAACAGGTGTCTTTGCCAAACACCCGTATAGTTATTCAAATGATGTGATATTGGTTACCGAAAGTATAGGTACACCAACGGGTAGTTAGGTCCCAAATAGATCTATTCATAGCATTCGCGCTCACTCCGAAGAGTAATTAACGGTTCATGATAATGGGGTCTTAATGGCAAAAGTAGGGACTTAGACAATAACGCATCAGGATAGCATACATTTGGAAAAATACTTGCATTCATCGTTTATAGCATGTATCCCCCTCGCAGGTTTATAAAACATTTAAAAGATTGAAATGCGAGGCTATGAACTCACCTTAAATTACAAGTAACGGCTTCGTCACGCAACCTGGGGTAATATGTCAAGTCTTAGTTTGATTGAATATGTTTTAAAACTCTATGAAGTTTAACATTTAATTCATTAATTTATGAGAATATTGTATCACTGTTCGGGCCATCAAAATTCAGAGGTCATGTATTAAACGTTTGAGGAGCCAGGACACTTTAAATCGTAAATCCAACAAACTCGTCAAAACGTATACCCAAATGAAACCCCTCACATGAAGCTTCCTAGTATCGTGATACATTATAGTTTTACGTTTCTTCAAAATCTAGTTGATGATAAATTACGTTGATTATATAACGTAATTGATTTATAAAGCGTCGATCGATGATTAATAACTATAAATGTGTCGGGTTTTAATAAAATCAAGTTTTATAATATTTATATATATTTTTATAATTAATATAAGAATATAATATTTTATATTTTTAAGAATACAAAATTGGCAATATATACCCTTGGTTTATAAACTTTTTCAAGTTTAGTCCTTTATATATAAAGTATATATAGTTCAAACCATTAATATTAAAACTTGGCAAAATAGGTCCTTATAATTATAACTTTGAAATAATGACATTTTTAGCCCCTCTAGTTATAAATTTTAGAAAGTTACAATATATATCCCTATGCATGAAAACTTTTGCAAAACAAGTCCAAAATTCATAATAGTGATATTTTTGAAATCCAAAAGAGTTTTGCAGGTTATAGCTTATTAGAATAAGCTAAAATAAGATGTTTTAACGTAAAAAAAGTTTAGAAAAAGGATCCGTTAGCTAGAAAATCAAAACGGGTCGTTTTTAGGGTTTTTAATAAAAAACGTATGGGTTTGTGATTTAAAGGATCAAACAAGAGTTTATATATGATCTTAAGAGTATTATGAATATTCTAATACAGATTATAAGCCTATGGAACAAGATCTTGAGCTTACTTGAGCAAAAAAGAGGCCGAAATGGGATTTTTGGTTTTGTACGCCTAGTAACGACTTCAAGGGCTTCTTTTTCTTGATTCTTGGCTTCTATTCTGAGCTTAGGGACCTTATACTTATTTCTTGGCTATGCTAGAACTCCATTTGAGTGTGTATGATGAAATTTGAGGTGTGATTGAATGAGGGTGTATGTTTCGGCTTATATAGGGGTGAAAACACATTGGTGGCCAAGTTTCCTTATTTGATTAGTGTCCTAACTAGATGAGGTGACTAAGGGAGGCTAGGTGATGAGTATTGAGGGCTAGAAGGGTATCTAAGCAAGGTGGGGAGTGTTGGAGGGGGTTCGATTTGTACAGAGTGACAAGGAGGTAACAAGGCCAAACTTGGTGGCCAAGGTGGTGATGGAGGTACTTGTAAGCTGCTAAATGAGGTGGTGGTGATGTCATGGAGGTGCTAGGGTGGTAGCTTAGGTTTAAAATGGGTCAAAAATGGCATAAAAGGGGTGTCAGGTTTAATGGGTCACGGGTTAGGGTTTTATGGTTTAATTCATGGATTAGGGTTTAGGATTAAGGTAGTTTAGGATTAGTATTAGGATTAAGGTTTAGGGTTTAGGATTAAGGTTTAGGGTTTAGGATTAAGATTTAGGGTTTAGTTTTAGGTTTAAAGTGAAATTAGGGTTTTTGGGTTTTGTTTAGGATTTAGGGTTTTAGATTTGAGTTTAGGACGATTTAAGGTTTAGGTTTTAGGGTTTAAAATTTGTACATTGAGTGTTGTATCTTACGGGTTGTTATAGTCCCCCATCCTTAAAGAAATCTCGTCTCGAGATTTAGTTGGTTACCGGAGTGATGTCAAGGAGTGATTCAAACAAATTATGAATTGTAAGAGAGTCGCTTGTATACCAATCATGTCGGATACAAATTTGGAAATATTCGAATGAACAAATTACGATTAGAGACTCAATTGTATGAAGATAATAATGATAATAATTTAAATGAATGAAGAAAAGGAATTATTCTTACAAACGGATTGAAAAAGAATTGTTTGTACGAATACCATATACTTAAGCCCACTCATTTGTAATTTTTCATTTACAAACAGAGACGTCCCAATCCATGTAACTAAGAATTTATAAATTTATAGTTCGGTGGTTTATAATTTCCTTATTCAAATGAAGAAGCGTCCTAATTCATTTCAATAAGATGATTATAAATCATCTTACTTAAGCATAAAACATGATATCAAAATGGTGTTAAGTAGAAGATGTTTCCTTGGTGGTATGATTTTCCAAAATCATGATAAGAATAATGAGACATTAAATTGCACAGTACTGATCCAGAAATCACACTTAGAGAATTTAGCATACAATTCCTCTTTTCTGAGTAATTCCAAGATTATTCTCAGATGATTTGTGTGTTCTTCTTTGTTACGAGAGTAGATGAGAATATCATCGATGAACACTATTACGAATTTGTCCAAGCATGGTTTACACACATGGTTTATGAGATACATGAATAGAGCAGGTGCGTTAGTTAAACCAAATGGCATCACTTGAAATTCATAGTGTCCGTATCTTGTTCTGAAAGCAGTCTTAGGAATATCTTCATTCCTTACTCTCAGTTGATGATAACCAGATCTTAAGTCGATTTGGAACACTACTTGATGAACTGGGGGAAGGCCAGGTAGATTTTTAGGAAAAATTTACAGAAATTTCTCGACTACTGGTATGTATTCTTAGTTGTTTTTTGTCTGACTTCTTTTCTATGACTTGGGTTATGAAAACTTGACATCCCCTGATATATATACCTTTTGGTTTTTATACAGGATATGAGGTTTAGTCGAGTTTTACTTTGATTTCCTTGGATAATCAAAATTTTACCATCTATTGGGACGTGGATAACTTTCTCTAGTATGATACTTGGATAACCAATCCATACAAATGATGACGTCGAAACTACCAAGTTTAATTGGCATTAGATCAATTTCGAAAGGTTGGTTTAACAAAATCAGGGTGCAACCCTGGATAACGGTATTATGAAACAACGAGATGTAACGGGATTACAACTATATTATATCATGAACAACTTGCCTTTAGACTTTACATAGTCAAAATTTGACAAGTGTTGTTATTTATACCACACATCCCATGGTTAGGTTCTAACAAAAGCTATAACTAGAATCTAATCTATTAGTCTGAGGGTCCTTTATTTCTGTAGTTTTTGGTCTCATGGCCTACTTTGTTACAAGTCTGACATCTGACAGTGCAAGGTCCTATGTGATGTAGGGTACATTTCTTACACAGGGGACGGTTTCCAGCATACCCACTATTTCCATTTGGGGTTGCAGCATAAGCCCTGTAGATTTTCTGCCTTCTATTCTGCTGTTGGTGGTAGCGGTTGTTGTTGTTATGGTTATTTTTGTTATTGGTGGTGTTCCTTTAATCCTCAAACTTTAGTTTATGGTTATTGGTTTTTTTGTACAGAATTGTGTTTTATTACCTGCTCTATTAACCTCTAGGCTATGTTGGCAACTTCTTCCAGAGTTGCGGCAATACTATTAGCAACTAATTTCCTGATGGCGGCCTGAGTCATGGGTGGTGCTGCAGATATTGACGTCCTTTTGGGAGGCATTTTATCAACATAAGACAATACGAAATAAGAATGCTATCAAAATTTTCATACATAGTGGTATTGAAATCATTTGACATATCGTATGGATTCTTATTTTGATACAAGTTCTAATAAAGGAATACACATCCTTCGGTATTACATTGCAGGATATAAAGAAAATTTTTTGAAATTTAAGATTTTTAGGAATGAACACTCAAACAAGCATCTGACTCATTAGATTCCTCGGGGACTGATTCACTTCCTAGTGGTCATGGTATGATCCATAATGAGTTATCTAACTCTGCAAAGATAGACTCATCGAAGGGGTAATCTGCTGGTGATGTAGTTGACCTAACCGGTGATGAAAACGGAGATAACGAGAAATGACATTTATGATGTTGAAATGGTAAGGTATAATGGAATTACAACTTTATTTATAGATAACTTATCTTACATATCTTACATATCCCAAAAATCTGACAGGTGTTGATACTTATGCTACGTGTCTTTAGATCTTAAAAAATGGTAAGGATAAGGTTTCGATCTAGTAGTCTTGGAGTTCACGAAGTGTGTCCCATAAGATTCTTCATATATAATTGATGGTGAGATGGATAGCAGGCCAGAAAGATACTTAGATAAATTTTATCATAAGGATCAAGGAGAAAGTTTCCCCATCGACTGGGAAATAGTCTGGTGAAAGTCGAAGTATGTTTTATATTTATATCAAAACAACAGTGTCGATTTTGGACTTGCTAGTTTTCTAGAGAGAAAACACATGAGAGAGAATTTCTAGAGAGATGAAAATATGTTTTATAAAAAAGAAATAAATATGACTAGCTTGCTCTTCCAAAGTTGGAAGAGGCTTATATAGTTTTTACAAAATACAAGGTATTAGTACCCGAACTTAAAAACCGAAATAAGATACATTAAACAATAAACTACGAGCTATTGTAAACAAATAAATTACGGGGTGACTGATTCATTTTTCTAATATCTAACAATCTCCCCCCAAGGGAGGCACAACCCTGGAAAATCCTAAACCTAATCACTTCAGTCTTTAGCTATTAGACATTGATATCTTGTACATTTGGGTAGAGATCTTTGATTCATCTTGAGACTTGTCTTTGATTGTGATCTTGAGCTTTCTTGAGATCATCACCCAAACATTATCTTACTCATCTGTAATGGATCGCCATCTGTTACACTTTGTGAAGAAATACACGATATCAAAGTTTGCGGAAGCTATGACACCTTTATGATGTCTTTTCATGACTTCATACAAGTATAGGTCGCTGTCTGAGCATTCGGGTTATTCACTTGATTTCTCAGGAACTTACTGGGAAATTCCATCTCCATCTCCATCTTAAGATATCCTGTAATGAAACAGTTACATAAAGAGAAAATTGATTGCGAAAAATCATCTAAGTGTATCTTATGAAAATATTTTGTACACTTCGAGAAGTTTTGATTGTTTTCAAATGATCAATAACCGTCAATTCTTATACTGGAACAGGTTTATTCACACTGAATCGCACCATCGTTCTTTCTAGTTGACACAAGGATTGATTCTTGTAGAATCGCACATGCACCAACCAAGAGCTTGTTTGAATGTTGGCTCTAGCGAGGATTGCCCATCTTCATTGGTTGAAGAACCTTCGTTTGTCACTCGGATGTTCTGACAATATCACAAGGATAAGCGTTAGGACTAATAGGATATACTTGTTTCCCAGTGTGTGGATAGACAAGATAATTAGGATATAGTTCCTACCGAATTAACTGATGATTTGCTTGCTCTAGACTCAATAGTAGCTTTTGTTTCTAGTAATCGGAGGCTGGATCTGCTGCCACATGTTCAATATCAACACTCGGAGTGAGAAAAGGTTCAATAGATAACGTGTTTTAGTCTCGTGAGAAATGAAACAGAAATCTTTGAGAAAACAATAGATCTATTATTAATAAATCTAAATCTACCCAAAACTAAGATGTTCTCTTCGAAAAGTGAACGAGGATTAGGTATATTTAAGGACTAGATCTAGAATAAAAAACCAACAAGCTAAATGAACAAGCTAACTTTCGAAAATAAGCTAAAATATTAGATCTACTCGAAATAAGCTAGGGGAAGTTTATTCGATTTGTAAGCTACAAATGAAATATTAAATATAAATTTCTTATATAATGAAGCTCGGGTAAATAAGCTCTTTGAAATAAGCTATTATGAAGCTTATTTGAAAGCTTTTAAAACCGAAAGTATAGAAATAAGCTAATCGAAATAAGCTATTATGAAGCTATTTGAAAATAAGATAATCTCAATAATCTAAGAATAAGCTATTCAATTAAGCTTGTTTGGAAATAAGCTAGAAAAGTAATATAAAAAAGAAAAGAGCATAAGAGAAAGAAATAAGCTCAAGTCACACCAACCTTTAAAAAATTCATCTTCATTAATAATAAGCCAAGTACAATAAGCTAAGATAATAAGCTCTAAGAGCTTTTACAAAAACTAAACTATTACAAAATAAGCTAAAATAAAACTATGTTAAAATGTAGTGAAAGAAGTATATCATCCAAATGAGAGGAAGAGAGGGTGAATATATAGCCATTGCCTGGAGGGGTAATCTTGTAATTTCGTGTGCTCCCAAAGATGCCAGCAAATATGAACCATTTTTAGCCAATCATTTGGCCACGTCAGCAACCATCAACCAATAACATTCCATCAATGATTGGCTTCTAGAATCCTTGGATCACGCATTCTGCCACCTCTGCATTCTTATCACCGCGTAACCTGCAACCTCGTACCAACCAATAACACACTCCCATTGGCCAACCGATCTGCCACCTGCAACCTCGTACCAATCATTAGCCGCCACCTCTGCCACCTCGTACCAATCATTAGATGCCACCTGCACATTAATGAGCTGTTAGAACCGCCATGTGGTAAGCTGTCATTGGACAGCCGGCGCCACATCACATGACACGTCATCGGGTGACATTAGCAAGTCAACGGGTCGGGTTGCCACGTGGTAGGTCATGGTGCGGGTCAGGTTGCCACGTGTCACCACCTGAGTGAGTCCACGTGGCATCTGACGTGGCAATGGAGGGAATTGCAAAACCAGCCAAGGATAGTTTTAAACTCGCGACCTCCCAAAGAAAGACACAAGGGGAAGCCTCATTTCTAGTTGAGCTGGAGTGTCTTTCTAACATATATACGCAAGATGTATCTTTTAAGGGCTAATGGAGATGGGTCGGGTTCATTAATAAAAGAATATTTGGACTGGTTCAAAAAGTGAGGAAGGTACCAACGGACTTGTAATTTTATGCTCTTTCCGATTGGAGCACTCGAGTAATTTTTACGGCTTCGTTTAAATCTCAATAAACGTGAAAACGTCATTGAAACTCATCCAAAAATCACTATTTTTGCTCTGTTTTCAATCCCTTGTACCTGGAAGACATAATAGCATATACCAAACATATTTGCAATACAATTTCACATATTTTATGGTTATTAGTCCATTTTAGTGTGTTTTTTGGGCTAAAATTATGTGTGTTTAAGCACACATCAAGTATCTATGCCACACACGCGTGATCACCTTATAAGATATATCTATTTTTGTTATCCTCGCATCGTTTTTGTTGGAAACACAAAAAGTGTCGGTCACTTCCAAGTTGTAACAGGTCTTAGCTCGTAGTTAGTATAATGATTAGATTAGTAATCTAGTCTGGCCCAAGGCCCATGGGAGGCCCATTCTAGCCCATGGCCGGCCATAACTTATGTATTTAAACCCTCTCCTAGCCTTGGAGAGGGGTTGGTTGTTCCATTTTTCCATATTCCATTTTAATACAATTCATCCATTTTCCATCCAATCTCTCTCTAACATCACAACCCACATCTCACTCTTGTTCTTGGTTTGATCATAAGATTACTAGAATTCTACAATTGGTATCAAGAGCCATGGAGTGGTGTGTTTAGTTTTTGTGTTTGATTTGTGTTCAAAAACCTTTACAAAGAGCAAAATAGTGATTCAAATTTTTTGGCTTAAAAACCTTAAAGTCTTCATTTTTATTGTTCCTATAGGGTTAGTAACACTAGTTGTACAAGAATTTTTGCTAAAAAACATTAAAAATCATGTTTTTTTTTGTTTTGAAAATTTGAGTTTCGTAGTTGTTGGAACCGAACGAGAAGAACCGAAGTAGGTAACCGAACTAGCAGAACCGAACGAGCTATTTACTTTGGGAGCCGAACTAGCTATTCTTATTTGGGAACCGAACGAGCTATTTTCTTTGGGAACCGAACTAGCTATTTCTATTTGGGAACCGAACGAGCTAATCTTTGACGGCCGAACTAGTTTGAACCGAACAAGAGGAACCGAACTAGTGACAACAAGTAGGACCGAACGAGTAGGACCGAACTAGCTCATTTTTGTCAACCGAACTAGTGAAACCAAATTTAATTTAAACTTAACAAACTCATTTCTAAATTATACGGTTCTTTCTTTGACTTGTAAAATCCCGTGAAACAAACACATGTTTTCCCGATTTTGTCTAGAATTGTAAAATCCCGTGTAGTTTCATTTCAAGACTCATTAATCACGTAACCAAACACAATTTCTTTCTACCACCGATCGATCAATTTGTAATCTTTTTGATACCACAATGACGACTCTTGCGGATAAGTCACTTCTTTCTGGAGGAGACAACAAACCACCGATGCTTGAAAAACACTTGTATGATTCATGGAAAAGCATAATGGAACTGTATATGATGAATAGACCACATGGAAGAATGATTCTTGCCTCTGTTGAAAAAGGACCACTTGTTTGGCCTTCAATCACTGAGGATGGAGTAACAAGGCTTAAGGAATATGTTGAACTGACTCCAGCTGAAGCCATTCAAGCAGATTGTGACATCAAAGCAATAAACATCATTCTCCAAGGCCTACCAACTGAAATCTATGCTCTTGTGAGTCAACATCGTGTGGCAAAAGATCTTTGGGAGAAGATTAAACTGCTAATGCAAGGAACGTCATTAACAAAACAAGAACGTGAGTGCAAGCTGTATGATGAATTCGATAAGTTCACTTACAAGAAAGGAGAGACGCTACATGAGTACTACTTGAGGTTCACTCTGTTACTCAATGATATGAACATCTACAAGATGCCATTGGAGCAGTTTCAAGTTAACACCAAGTTCTTAAACACTCTTCCTGATGAATGGAGCAAATTTGTTACTGATGTTAAATTGGTCAAAGACTTGCACACTACCAATGTTGATCAGCTTCATGCTTACCTGCAACAACATGAAAGACATGCAAATGAAGTTCGTTTGATGCATGAACGCAACCCCGATCCTCTTGCTTTAGTTGCATCTCACCAATTAACTCAGCCAGCTTATCAATCTCATCTACACACTCACCCAAAGTCTCTATCTCAACTTCATGTTTTACCATATCAGTCTTCACAGGTTGTTCCATTTGTATCATTTTTCATTATAATACACTTCATCCATTTTCCATCCATTCTATCTCTAACATCACAACCCACATCTCACTCTTGGTCTTGGTTTGATCATAAGATTACTAGAATTCTACAATTGGTATCAAGAGCCATGGAGTGGTGTGTTTAGTTTTTTTTTTGTGTTTGCTTTGTGTTCAAAAACCTTTACAAAGAGCAAAATAGTAATTCAAATTTTTTGGCTTAAAAACTATAGGGTTAGTAACACTAGTTGTACGAGAATTTTTTGCTAAAAGCCATTAAAAATCGTGTTTTTTGAGTTTTGAAGATTTGAGTTTCATAATAGTTGGAACCGAATGAGTTGGACCGAACAAGGAAACCGAACGAGTAAGCCGAACAAGTCAACCGAACTAGAATATTCTAGTTTGAACCGAACGAGCATTACTCAAGCAGGACCGAACGAGTAAGACCGAACTAGTTAACTTGACAATCGAACTAGTGACAACCGAACTAGAAGGACCGAACGAGTAGGACCGAACTAGGTATACTTTGACGATCGAACTAGTGATAACCGAACTAGAAGGACCGAACTAGTTACAAATTTTGTCAACCGAACTAGTGAAACCAACTTAAGTTTAAACTTAACAACTCGTTTTTTAAATTATACGGTTATTTCTTTGACTTGTAAAATCCCGTGAAACAAACACGTGTATGATTCATGGAAAAGCATAATGGAACTGTATATGATGAATAGACCACATGGAAGAATGATTCTTGCTTCTGTTGAAAAAGGACCACTTGTTTGGCCTTCAATCACTGAGGATGGAGTAACAAGGCTTAAGGAATATGTTGAACTGACTCCAGCTGAAGCCATTCAAGCAGATTGCGACATCAAAGCTATAAACATTATTCTCCAAGGCCTACCAACTGAAATCTATGC
>BQNB010181968.1:0-5000 GCA_026074375.1 Tanacetum coccineum
GCTTATTTAAAAATTGTTTTAGCACCACAGATTTAAACCACTTATAGAGAATACCTTAAAACTTAAATTTTCACTTTAAAAGCCTTTTAAAACTGATTAAAACAGCTTAAATGAGGGTGTTAAAGTTGGCTTAATGACCCATATGAGTTTTACACTTGGTTTGACCCATTTTGGTTCTTAAACCAAACACCCCTTTAAGTTATAAAAATCCATTTTAAGGCTTGTTTAGACTGATTTAAGCCAAGTATTTTAAAGACAGATGGTAAAAAATCTATATTAACTAATAATAGCAGATGGAACTCAGAAATAAGCACTTAAGATAAGCAAACAAAGATAAGCAGTTTTAAGCTAATTTAGACAGTTTGATATAAAAACATAAACAAAGGATATCTAAGCAACAAATAAGCATAAACAAGCAATAAACAGTAAATACAAGCATAAATAAGCAATAATCAGCAGTAAATAAGCACTACAATAAGCAGACAGTAAATAAGCTAAAAATGAAAAGTTGAACTTACAAAAGCCCTTGCTCTAAACAGGGCAAAAAGTGCTTATAATAAGCTGATCTACAAGCTCTAGCTTGTCAAAGACAAGCTAGTGAAACCCATAAGCTCATCCATTGCTAGCTTATCATCCAAAAAGAGCTTTTGAGTGATTTTTTAGTGAAAAAGGCTTAAGCTATATAAACTATGGAAAAGTTTATATAGCTTAAGTTAAACAGCTTAAATGACAGATAAAGGAGCTTAAAAGAGCTTATCAAACACTTTTTAAAACATAAAAGACATTAACTTAAAAGCAAGATTTTAACATAAAAACTTAATTTTCATTAAACTTAAATAAAACAGTACAAAGCTTTTTAAAACAGGTACAATAAATTAATATAAGCTGAAAACTAAAACTTAAAAAAAACTAGATGCTATCAAAGGCTTATAATGTCCTATTTATATAGAAAAATTTCAAGGTCTTGCGTCTTGGACTTGTGTTTCTTTACTGAGACAATGAAGAGGTGTGTTTCCTGTGTGAGAGAGCTCGAAGTCATCATCTAAGCCATCTAATTTGAGTGCTCTCCAAGGGGATGATCTCAACCCTTCATAGTCAAGTTTCAATTAATCATATAATTTTCCTGAATTTACTATTGGAAAACGTATACCTTATTTTTTGCAAGGTTATATCGCCCACAAAATAATGAGCACAAGGAAACACGCCAATCAATAATTTGTGCACCGAAAACCACACCACAAAACAAATCCCTTGCTCATATATAAACGCATATCCAAAACTAGCAGCAAAAAAGAACAATACGGTAAATAAAAAATACGGTCATTATGATAGCAATCAATTATATTATCAGCAGTCAATCACATAACAACACCATTTAACTATACCCTACTTTGAAGCTCATTTTGTTATTAAAATACAGTCAAGTATACATTAATTCATACCACTAAAACCTAAGAATAATAAAGCCCGTGATCTGCGTATTGTGATGAGAGCTAAATAAAGGAAAGAATAGAAAAAGTTTGTGAGAGGCGAGATCTGTTTTTAGAGTAGAGAAGGGATAGTGTTTTGTTATTGATATTGTTATGAAGCCCCCAGGGGGGGTGGTGCCATTAAGGGGAGTCTGTTTTTATGTAGTATGTGGGAAGGTGTCAGATGGGGAGGGGCTTATATTCATCGTGAGAGATGTTTATGGCGGGGTGGGGATACAATACAGGGGGGGGGTGGTGGGGGGAGGGGGAGCGGAGGGGGTGGGGGGGGGGCGGGGGGGGGGGGAGGGGGGGGGGGGGGGGGGGGGGGGGTGGGAGTGCGGGGGGGGTCGCGGGTGGGGGGGGGGGAGGGGGGTGGGGGGGGGAGGGGGGGAGCGCGTGGGGTGGGGGGGGGGAGGCGGGCGGGGGGGGGGGGGGGGGGTGAGGGCGGTGGGGGGGGGGTGGGGGAGTGGTGGGTGGGGGGGGGGGGGGGGGGGGGGGGGGGGGAGGGGGGGGGGGGGGGGGGGGGAGGGGTGGGGGCGGAGGGGGGGGAGGGGGGGGGTAAGCGGGAGCGGAGGGGGGGGGGGGGGGGTGGAGGGAGGGGGGGGGGGGGGGGGCAAGGTGTGGGGGGGGGGGGGGAGGCGGGGGGGGGGGGGGGGGTAGGGGGGGGGGGGGGGGCGGGGGGGGGGGGTGGGGGGGGTTGGGGGGGTGGGGGAGGAGGGGGGGGGGGGGTGGGGTTGGGGGGGGCTTGGGGAGGCGGGGGGGGGGGGGGGGGGGGGGGGGGGTGAGTGCGGGTGGGGGGGGGGGGAAGGGGCGGGGGGGGCGGCGGTGGGGGGGGGGGGGTGGGGGGGGGGGGGGGGGCAGGGGGGGGGGGGGGGGGGGGGGATCGGGGGGGGGGGGGGGGGGGGGGGGGAGGGGGGGGGGGGTGGGGGGGGGAGGGGGGGTGGGTGATGGGGGGGGGGGGGGGAGGGGGGTGGGGGGGGGGGGGGGGGGGGGGGGGGGGGGGGGGGGGGGGGGGCGGTTAAAGGGGGGGGGGGGGGGGGGGGGGGGGGGGGGGGGGTGGGGGGGGGTGGGGGGGGGGTGGGGGGGGTGGGGGGGGGGGGGGAGAGGGGGGGGGGGGGGGGGGGGGGGGGGGGGGTGGCGGGGGTGCGGGAGGGGGGGGGTGGGTGTGGGAGGGGGGGGGGGGGGGGGGGGCGGCGGGCGGAGGGGGTGGGAAGTGGGGGGAGGAGGGGGGGTGGTGGGGGCGGGAGGCGGGGGGAGGGGGGGGGGGGGGGGGGGGGGGGGGGGGGGGGGGGGGGAGGGGGGGGGGGGAGGGCTGGGGGGGGGGGTGGGGGGTGGGGGGTGGGGGGGGGGGGTTGGGGGGGGGGATGCGGGGGGGGGGGGGGGGCGGGTGGGGGGGGGCGGGGGGGCGGGGGCGGTGAGGGTAGGGGGGGGGGGGGGTGGGTGGGAGTGGGGAGGGGGGTGGAGGGGGGGGGGTGGGGGGGGGGGGGGGGGCGGGTGGGGGGGGCGGGGGGGGGGGGGGGTGGGGGGGGGGGGGGGGGGGGAGGGTGTAGGGGGGGTGGGGATGGGGGGGGAGGGGGGGGGGGGGGGGGGGGTGGGCGGGGGGGGGGGCGGGGAGGGGGGGGGGGGGGGTGGGGGTAGGGGGGGGTGGGGGGGGGGGGGGGGGGGTGGGGGGTGGGGGGGGTTGGGGGGGGGGGGGGGGGGGGGTGGGGGGGGGGGAGGGGGAGGCGGGGGGGGGGGGGGGGGGGATGGGTGGGGGGGCGCAGGGGGGGGTGGGGGGGTGGGGGGGGGGGGGCGGGGGGGGGGGGGTGGGGGGGGGGGGGCTGGGGGGGGGTGGGGGGGGGGGGGGGTGGTGGGAGCGGGGGGGGTGGGGGGAGGTGGGCGGGGGGGGGTTGGGGGGGGGGGCGCGGGGGGGGGGGGAGGGGGGGGGTGGGGGGGGGGGGGGGGGGGGAGAGGGGCGGGGGGGGGCGCGTGGGGGGGGTGGGGGGGGGGGGGAGGGGGGCGGGGGGGTGGGGGGGGGGGAGTTCGGGGGGGTGAGGGGGAGTGGGCGGAGTGGGGGGGGGGAGGGGGGGGGTTGGGGGGTGGGGGCGGGTGGTTGGGGGGGGGGGGGGTGGAGGGGTGGGGGGGGGGGGGGGCGTATGGTGGTGGGTGTGGAGGGAGGGGGGGGGGGGGAAGGGGGGGGGGGGGGGGTGGGGGGGGGTGGGGTTCAGGTGGGGGTGGGGGGGGGGCGGGGGGGGCGGTGGGGGGGGGGGGGGGTGGGGGTGTGTGGGGGGGGAGGGGGGGAGGTGAGGGGGGGGGGGTGGCGGGGGGGGGGGGGCGTGGTGGGGGGGGTGGGGTGGGGGGGGTGGGGGGGGGGGGGGGGAGCGGGGGGGCGGGGGGGGGGGGTGGGGGGGAGGTGGGGGTGGGGGGGTAGGGGGGGGGGTGGGGAGGGGGGGGGGGGGGGGGGGTGGGGGGGGGGGTGGGGGGGGGGGGGGGGACGAGGGGGGGGGGGGGGTGGGGGGGGGGGGGGGGAGGTAGTGGCGTGGGGGGTAGGGGGGGGGGGGAGGGGGGGGTGGGGGCGGGGGAGCTGGGGTGGGGGGGGGGCGGGTGTGGGGGGGGGGGGGGGGGGGAGGGGTGGTGGGGGGCGGGGCGGGCGCGAGGGGTTGGGGGGGGGGGGTGGGGGGGGGGGTGGGGGTGGGGGGCGGGGCGGGGGAGTGTGGGGGGGGGGGGGGGGGGGGGGGGGGGGTGGGTAGGGGGTTGGGGGGGGGGGGGGGGGGGGATGGGGGCGGGGTGTTGGAGGGGCGGGGGGGGGGGCGGGGGGGAGAGGGGGGGGGGGCGGGGAGGGGGTGGGGGGGGGGGGGGGGGGGGGGGTGGGGGGTAGGGGGGCCGTGGGGGGGGGTGGGGTGGGGGGGGGGCGGGGCGGGGGGGCGGGGGGGGGGGGTTGGGGGGGGGGTGATGGTGGGGGGGGGTGGGGGGGGGGGGAGGGGTGGGTGGGGGGGGGGTTCGGGGGGGGGGGTGGGAGGTGTAGGGTGGGGGGGGGGGGGGGGGGGGGGGGGGGGAGTGGGGCGCGGGCTGGGGGGGGGGGGGGGGGGGGGGGGGGGGGTGGGTGGGGGGTGGGGGGGGGGGGGGGGGGGGGGGGGGGGGGCGGGGGGGGGTGGGGGGGGGGGGGGGGGGGGGGGGTGGTTGTGGGGGGTGGGGGGGTGGGGGGGGGGGGGGGTGGGCCGGGGGGTGCGGGGGGTGGGGGGGAGGGAGGGGGGGGGGGGGGTGGGGCGGGGGGGGGGTGGGGGGGGGGGGGGGGGGGGGGGAGGGGGGCGGGGGGGGGGGGGGGGGGGGGGGGGGTGGAGGGCGCGGGGGGGGGGGGGGGGGGGGGGTGGGGTGGGGGGGGGGGGGTGTGGGGGGGGGGGGGGGGGGGTTGTGGGGGGGAGGGGGGGGGAGGGGGGGGGGTGGTGGGGGGGTGGGTGGGGGGGGGGGGGGAGTGGGGGGGGTGGGGGGGGGGGTGTGGGTGGGGGGGGGGGGGGGGAGACGGGGGGGCGGAGTGGGGGGAGGGGGGTGGTG
>BQNB010181968.1:7500-12542 GCA_026074375.1 Tanacetum coccineum
GGGGGGGGGGGGTGGGGGGGGAGGGGGGGGGGGGGGGGTGGAGGGGGGGGGGGGGGGCGGCGGGGGGGGGGGGGGGGTGGGGGGGGGGGGGGGGGGACCGAGGGGGGGGGGAGAAACTGGGGGGGGGGGGGGTTGGGGGGAGGCGGGGGGGGGGGAGTGCGGGGGGTGGGGGGGGGTGGGGGGAGGGTTGTCGGTGGGTAGGGGAAGGGGGTGGGAGGGGGGGGGTATAGGGGGAGGGGGGGCGGGGGGGGGGGGGGGGGGGGGGATGGGGGGGGCTTGGGGGCGGGGGGGCGTGGGGGGTGGGGGGGGAGGGGGGGGGGGTGGGGGGGGGGCGAGGCGTGGGGGGAGCTAGATGGGGGGGTGGTGGGGGGGGGGTGGGGGGGGGGCGGGGGGGGGGGGTGAGTGTGTGGGGTTGGTGGGGGGTGGGGGGTCGGGGGACGGGAGGCGGGTGGGGGGGGGGGCGGGGTAAGGGGGGGGGGGGGGCGGTGGCGGTAGGGCAGGGGGGAGGGGGGGGGGTGCGGGAGTCTGGGGGGTGGGGGTGGTGGGGGGGGCGGGGGGGTGGGGGGGCGGGGGGGGGTGGGGGGCTGGGGGGGGGGGGTTGGAGGGGGGGTCTGGTTGGGTGTGGGGTGAGGGGGGGGTGGGGTGGGGGGGGCGGGGCGGAGGGGGGGGATGGGGGGGGTGGAGGGGGGGTGTAGGCGGGGGGGGGGGGGGTGGGGTGGGGCGGGGGGAGTGAGTGGGGGGGGGGGGCGGCAGGGGGGGGTTGTTGGGGTGGGGGGGGATGGGGGGGGTTGTGGGGGGGAGGGTGGGGGGGGGACGGGGGGTGAGGGGGGGGGGGGGGCGGGGGGGGGGGTGGGGGGGGGGAAGGGGGGTGCGGGGGGTTAGGGGGGGGGTTGGGGGGGCGGGGGGGGGGGGGGGAGGGGGGGGGGGAGGGGGGAGGGGGGGGGGGGTGGGGGGGCGGGTGGGGGGGGGGGCGGGGGGGGGGGGGTGGGAGGGCTGCGGGGGGGGGGGGAAGCGGGGGGGGGCGAGGGGGGTGGAGGGGGGGTGGCGGGTGGGGGGGGGGAGGGGGGGTGGGCGGGGAGGGTGGTGGGGGGGGGGTTGGGGGGGGGGGGGGGGGGGGAGAGGGGGGGTGGGGGGGGGATGATCTCAACCCTTCATAGTCAAGTTTCAATTAATCATAAATATCATGAAATCAAATAGGAAAACGTATACCTTCTTTTTTGCAAGGTTAATAACGCCCACAAAATAATGAGCAAAGGAAACACGCAACAATAATTGTGTCACCGAAACCACCACCACCAAACAAATCCCCTTGGCTCATATATAAACGCAGCAACAAAGAACAAACGAAAATTAAAACCTACGTCATTAGATAGCAACAATAATTGTATCATCGAAACCACTACCACACCATTTAATAAACCCCTTTGGCTCATTTGTTATTAAAATCCCGGCAGTAACAAAAATCATACCACAAACCTCAGAATAAATAAAAGCCCGTGATCTGCGTATAGTGAGAGAGCAAAAAAGATCAGATAAAAAGTTTGAGAGAGGCGAGATCTGTTTTTAGAGAGAGAAGGATACGTGTTTTGTTATTGATAATGTTATGAAGACAGGTGGAGCCCTAGGGGGTCAGATATAATGTATAAATGTGGGAAGGAGACAGATGGAGGGGCTAAAAAACACGTAGCGAGTTTCTGGCGGGTTGACCCGGTCTTAAAGGCAAGCATTAAATGGAACACTTACCAATTTCTGGTATTTGTATAAATTTATAATGATATTCACCAAAAATATTTATATCTATACTAGCTGCTCATTGATTTATTTTATTCACATTCACTAATATTATCATAAGCATAGCCAGAAATTTGTTTTTGGGGAGGAGGGGGGATTTAAAGGACGTTAGCAAGTGCTAAAACATAATGATATATAACTATGTAAAAATGTTGCAACAAATTTGTTTATTTATCGCTTTAAGTAGGTCAAATGTTAATGCATGATAGTAAATTAAACTTTAGATTACACTACATATGAATGACTTTTATGGTTTTTATATGGGTCCTGACCCCCATAACCCCCCCCCCCCCCCCCCACACACACACACATGGCTACACCCTAAAATATTGTACTCCGTATCAGATTGAATGGATGCATATTGGATCGGGCGACGATTCATCTATACTAAAATGATGATCAAATTGCATTATAATTGAAATGAAGTATTTCAATAATATACTTACCATTATTCGATGGTTACTAAAATCTTAGATCTTGAACTACGGATGGTATGGTTAATGTAGGAGATATAAAAAAATTAAAATGATTTGTGTGGATTTAAATACTCGTAATATTTATGCAAAAGTTAAATAGATTATAAAAGGGGAAAAGGTAAAAGGTGGGAATGAAAAAAAACACACACCATGTGTCAAGTGTAGGAAAAAGAACAGATATAATTTGTACACACGTGAGCCATGTCGAGGTTACTATCCAGTAGGAGTACACACCCTATCAACCCCACAATTTTTGAGTTTTTTTACGACTAATTAAACTATATAACATTTATTTAATTTTTTATAGAGCTAGGACTGTAGTGAAGTCGTCAATTCTTTAATCGGTTTGAGGGATAGGATCAGTTTGGAAGCACTGAGAAGCCACAGCTTAAACTGACACTTTTCACAAGCTAAACTGAGACGAACTGACGGCTTGGATGAATAAAAAATAGATAGTGGCTCTCCATTATCTTTGCCTCTTCCTGCATGCTTGATAGCTGTTTTTCACTGTCTGTTTCAAAAGTCTTTCGTATATAACAAATGCTTTTTTTCATTTATGACCTGTCATTTCTCTTTCAAAACACACATGCAATAGTTGTTTCATTTAGGAAGGTTGGAAAATAAGGATCGCTGATTGTTAGGGTTTTGGTGTATCCATAAATATATCAAGAGTGGTGTGTATTGAATAATGATATTGTCGGCTCATTCATTAACGATCCTTTACAATATATAATCCATAAGGACTATTCTAGATAGAATACATAAGTTGGGCTAAGCCACTTAATTAACCATAAAGCCTAAAGGCAACAATACACACGTCTAACACTCCTCCTCAGTTTGAGTGGGAGAGCAACAACACTCAAACTGGCAGGAAACTCCTCAAACAACGCAGTCAATAATCCTTTGGTAAAAATGTCAGCATAGCATACTGATAACATGAGGGGACATGAAGAACACGGACCTGACCACGAGAAACCATATCATGAACAAAATAAATATTTATTTCGATGTGTTTAGTTTGCTTATGCTAAACCGGATTAGCTGTCAAGTAAATGGAACTAACATTGTCGCAATAGACAAGTGTGGCTGATGATAGTGGTGTATGAAGCTCATGAAGAAGATTACGAAGCTAGGTTGTTTTAGAAGATTACAAAGCTAGGTTGTTTTAGCAGCAACATTAACAACGCCTTTGTACTCTACCTCAGCACTTGATCTAGAAAGAGTATGTTGGCGTTAGATGACCATGAGAGGATATTATTCCTCAAGAACACACAATAATCAAAAGTAGAACGTCTAGTAGTAAGGCAATCAGCCCAACCGACATTAAAATAAGTAACTAGATGACTAGTAGAAGATACGTAAAGCTGAAGACCCAAGTCTAATGTACCACGTACATAGCAGAGAACGCGTTTGAGAGCCGAAAATGAAGCTCTCGAGCATCATGCATATGAAGACACACCGGCTGAACTGCATAAAATATATCTCGACGAGTAAATGTCAGGTACTGCAAACCACCTACAAGACTAAAATATAACGTGGTATCATAAACAGGATCCCCGTCTGAACCAAGCTTGGATTCCGTGTCAACTGGAGTCTAAGTGGGATTACATGTAGCTATATGTGCCTTGTCTAAAAGATCTAAAGTATATTTCTTCTAACACAAAAAGATGCCTTTAGAGTCACGTATAACTGAAATCCCCAAAAAAATTAAGAGCCCCAAAATCGCTCATATCAAACTCAATATGCAAGGAATCAATAATACGTTGAAGTAAAGTTATAGATGAAATTGTCAGAACAATATCATCAACATAGGTAAACAAATAAGCAACCTCAGCACCATGCCTATATATAAATAATGACGGGTCGCATCAACTCGATGAGAAACCAACCCGTAGAGCATAACCCGTAAAACGTTGAAACTAAGCACAAGGTGTTTGTTTTAACCCATATAACTACCGTTGTAAACAAAAAACATGATAGGGAAACCTAGCATCCACAAACCTCATAGGCTAATACATATAAACAGTCTTAGATATATTACTGTTAAGAAAAGCATTCTTAACATCTAGCTAATGAATGGGCCAATTCTGAGATAATGGAAGACTCATAATTGTACAAACAGTGGCCATTTTTACAACCGAACTAAATGTATCATCACAATCAACACCAAACTACCGACTACGTCTGTTAGCCACGAGACGAGCCTTATACATGCTTAAACAACCATTTGCATGATATTTATGCTGAAACAACCATATAGAGCGAACCACATTAACATTAGGTGGTTTCGGAATAAGAATCCAAGTACCATTTTTAATTAATGCATTATATTTATCATACATAGCATCTCGCTAATTAGAATCATAAAGGGCAACAGATGGAGACTTGAGAAGAGGAGAAATGTGAGAGACGTGATAATGAAAATGAGGATTAGGCTTGACCATGCCAACTTGGGCACGTGTGACCATGGGATAAGTTCAGGTAGAATGGTTAATGGGATGGGCCACATGTGAGGGGTTCAAATTTGGAAAGTGGTTCGTAGTGGTGTTTACGGACTAGTTCAGTGTATGGTGGGATGTGGATAGAGTACAACGTGTGGCATTTATTGCGCTAAAGGTGTTGGGCCTGGGTTCTGTTGGACCGTAGGTATTTCGGTTGGTAAGGGCTTGGTTGGAGCATTTCGGCATGGAGCAGGATTATGTAGAATGTGGCGGGTGATGGGTGATGGTGTAGGATCAAGAAACGTGTAAGATGGTGTGTTGGATGATGTTACGG
>BQNB010181970.1:0-12541 GCA_026074375.1 Tanacetum coccineum
TGAAAGGCTTGCAAGTATGTTTGACTGGTTTTGGTTCCTTCCATATTCCATTATCAAGCCATGGCTTGTCATACACCCATGATACATTCTTGTTCCATTCGTAGATCCAGTCGTCTTTGTAATCTTCATATGTTTTAAACCCTATAATATCCTTTGTAAGTAGGTTCAGATCTACTTTGTGAAGGTAATTAAATTCATTGAATGCCAAACAGAGAGGTGTCTCATAGTCAAAAACGTCACTTTCTATCTTAAAGATTTCACAGTTTCTTCCTCCTTATCACTCTAGTACTCTTTAAGATCAGAAGATTCATCATCATTGAGCTCAATTTCATCACCACCCATTTTCTAGTAATCCTAGAAAGCTTCTTTGGTGAATATATCCATTGTTTTATAGTTTACGAACTTTGTAGCCAACCAGCCTTCAAATCTTGGATTAGTTGGGTCCTATTTTATTACGGGAGTGTTGTTTCCCTCGATGCGAGAAGGCGGGTAGTATTTTCTAAAAAAAATTGCAGTTAAGTCGCCCCAACAAGTGATTGATTCTTTGGTTCTATCAAACCATCTTCGTGCACCTCCAGCCAATGAGATTGAGAAAACAACAATTCTCAGTTTATCATGATCTACATTAGGTAATTTGATTGGGTCAATGATTTTTAGGTATTATTCAATATGCTCAACTGTGTCCTTCCTGTTTGTTCCACTAAAAGTATTGTTGTGCAGATCTTCCAAGAATTTTCCTTTCAATTCATAAGCGTTTTTCCCGTTAACTGTAATACTTGTAATCCCAGAATAGTAATCTGCTCTGTCATTAGACGCAAATGTTTCCATACTTGACTTCTTTCTTTTGTCTGCCATAACTTTCTTCAATCGACTAGCTCTGATAAGTATGTCCGGTAACAAGGTTAAAAATATCAGCAGGATTTGCTCTGAAGAAAGATAGAAATTTTTTTAGCACGGAAATCAAATACGAAAACTCAGATTCTGATTTTGTTTCAGATGACTGATATGCCGTATTCAATAGAAGTGAATACGCCATATTAATCGATTGAATGAATATGCTGTATTGGACAGAAAGTTGGATACGTCGTATCCAATGGAAGTGGATACGCCGTATCGAGTTATCTACCAAAACAGTGTATTACAAAAATAATTAAATTAAACATACAAGTATACAAGTAAACAATTAAACTAACAAATATACAAAATATACAGAATATAGAAGAATATACACTAATCCAATTAACACTGCTTCTAAGGGTTAGATCTAATCTAATATAAAAAACCAAAACATAAAATAAAAATTAAGATTAAATTTCACTCCCCGGCAGCGGCGCCAAAACTTGATGTGTCATTGTGTGTTGTTTATTTATGATAGTTCAAGTTTTAAATTTATATTTTGTCGACTTAACCAAAAACAACACTTTAACGGGCAGTGTACCCGGTCGGTGGTAGATTCGTGGTAAGTAGGGTGTCGAACACTTGAAGCGAGGTTAAATCTCTCAATTTATTTATATTTTGGTTTATCTAATCTAAGTTAACTCTAATCTAAGTCAAACCTATGCTAATCCTATGTTAGTTCTAATCCTAATTCTAATAGGTAAAAAGGGAGTTTCAGCTTGAGAGACTGGCACGGGTTTGGTTGGTGACTACAATCAATTCAAGACACTTTAACCACGCAAGCAAATTAATAGAAGATAAAAGAGCGGTCGAGCCTTATGATAGAAAACTGTATTAGCCATCATTAATCCGATTAGAAGTTGGTTTGTTTATTCAGTGCAATGATTACTTATCTCGAAGAGGCATACCTTCTAGACTTAGGCGGAACTTCATCCTAAGGCCTAGAACACATTATTTTATCACAAATAAAGCTCCGCTAAAGCATCCTTATTTACTGATTATAATCATCTTAGGGTATTAATGCAATAGTGATCTGTAAACCTAGCACATAGAGGACTTTACCCAACTTACGCCTTAACTGGTGATTTATACACTAGTAGTCTACTTATCCAACTATCCAATAGAATCAGAACGTTATTTGTTGAATTATCTACGTTCACCTGCTAGTCAACTTGTTCACTAAACCAAAGGCAATATTCGAAATCTAGTTAAGCCAGAAGCGTATCCTAGCATGGATTTTGCAGGACAATATTTGTGATCCTATGATTCTAGATGTATAAATTACTTTATGAAGAGCTATCCTGGCATCTAGATTACTTGGTCAGTATCACTAGATCCAGTTGAATGATAGGTCGCATACAAAATCACGTAAACAAGTATAAATTGATAAACATAAACAAGCATATGACGATAAATTAAGCAATAAAGATATAAACAAAACCAAACATTCAGATCTTGATAATAATGGCTAATACCCAAAGGTATTATACTTTAAACATCATAATTAATACAAGAGTAATGGCTTAGCCAAGGTATACTAATTGAGTTAACGAATGATACCAAAAACTGAACAATTACAAACGTATAAGAAATTACACGTTGTCTCCTATGGATTAGAATGCGTTGCAAGACCTCTTCTGCTCTTCTTCTCCGCTGAAAATTGACTTTTGTAGTTTAAGTATCGAGAATATGATTTAGCACACTTAAAACTCATTTTTGAGTTTTGTATTTATAAGGTCTGGAGTTGGTGTCGATACAGCGTATCCAATGTGTTGGATACGGGGTATTGGGTTTTCTATGGCGTAGGGACCACTTTTGATATCTACCCAGAATATTTATTCCATATAGCTTAATATGGCGTTATTGCCTTTCCTGGATACGGCCGTATGTCGTGTGTCCCTTCGTGGTCTTTGGTGATGCAGGCACAGATACGCCGTATCTTCCTTGATGGATACAGCGTATTGGTTTAGAAACAGTATAAACTTTAAAATATCTTCGTTTAAGCTCCATAAATGCGCGCCTTTTGCTAAATAGTTACCAAGTTACTCCCATAATTACTGCAATTCTCAAATATGAACGATTAAGTAACAATTCTTTGCAATAATTATACAAAATGGGTTAATTACATAGGATAAATGATGCTATAAAATAGATGTTATTTGATGTCATCAGGGCAATATAACACCAAAGTTGCAGGGACCAAATTTGCAATATCCTAATTTTTTTAGCAGGGTAAATTTAAAAGTCAAATGACATTTACCCAAGTCAAAGTGTACCCAATAAAGTATCATTGTTTGTCCCAATCTTTAAAAATCTTGAACTGGTATTATTTTAGACACCATCCCAATTGCCTTGTAAAAGTCAAACTTATCAAAACAATATTACTTCAATATTAACTTGAACTATCCTGCACATGATTACCCTTCTCAATGAGAAACCTACCTTATGGATCCTAAAGAATCTTAATCATATTAACATCCTCCCAAGGTCATTTGAAACAGAAATCATGTAAAGACAATCCAGGCTACAAACTACAAGGCCATTCATTGAATGATCTTAAAAAATATCATAACAAGCTCTCAATACATAAGCCATAAGTGGATTATCTCTGAATCATCCACAAGGTACATAAACCACAAGCAACATTATTTAAATGGACATAAGATGCATAAGCAAAATATTAGATGATTAAACATAAACTGTTTGATCAACAACCATCCAATGTATGATCAAACAAACCTTAAAGGTAACAAATTCATTGTTGGGTAAATTACCACTGTTAAACACAAACAAACATGTCACTTTTAAAATGTCTATTGTTAACTTGAAACAATAATCCCTCTTGTTAAAACCTTATTTTTAACCTTTTTGACTTGATCTGCAACTATTGCATCTTTTGGTTTTCTTGTTCCAAAGGTTTTGTTACCAATACAAGCCCATGTATGAGCTGCTGCAAGGCCTAGTATGCAATTCCTTATTGGAACATGGCTTTTAGCAGGAAATGGTTTTGTTTGAACCTTTTGGGTTACAACTTTATGAGTTGTAACCTTTTTTGGCTTGGAGGTGGAACTTTTTGATTTAGATGCAACTTCAAATTGTGCAATGTCCTCATCGGCTGTATCATCAGAAGAAGTGATTTCTAAAAAACAAAAATGTTTGGTTTAGCAAACTATTTCCTAACTAAGTTACTAGAAGACGCGTTAAACTAAAGGTCCAATTTTGGAGGGGTGATAACGGAATAATTACTAACTACATCATTAAAAAAATCAAGCTATTAATTCCACAAGATTACATCAAATTAAGTGTTACATTTGTTCGGTTTGTTTTCCTCTCTTTCAATCATCTTCTTATAGGTAAGCAAAGACCATTTCTAGATTCGCTATCCTATCTTCTAGGTTATCTGTCGTGCCGTTATTAATAAAACTGAAATTAATAATAGACCGTCTCAAAAGAACAATGCATAAAAAAGACAATTAAACATGGGTATACCAACAATCGGCAAACCAGAAGAGTTGCTTCAAACTACAACCACTTACATCCATTTGTAAAGATTACGTTATTGGTATTTTGTTTAGAATTATTGGTTTTATGTTTGTTGTGGTTACACGAACAAGCGATGGTTTTTGTTTAATTTTTGTGTGTCAGTGTTTATGTCAAACAATTATATCCTGCAATCGCGCCCAAATGAAAGTTGTACCCGTCAATAGGTTAGTATTATTTATTGCATTTGTAGTCCCTGAACTTATAGATTTATTTTCATCATCGGTCCCTGAACTGCTTGTTCACACATGTAAATATCCCGCCTTTTTTCCATTTGGTAATTCCCGTGGTCCCTTATAAACACCCTTAAATGGGGGTGTTTGGTTTATGATAAGATAACGCGCTTGACCCCTCTCACATACATTCAACAATCAATTCCACGGTTGGTACCTCAACAAATAGAAAGTTTCACATTTTTTCAAGATTTCAATAAATTAGATAATCTTAACCACAAGTTTGGTGCCTGATCCCTAAAGTGTCCCTTTTAGTTTGCCGGGTAATTTTCCTGCCTCTATATGTAAACCTTGCACGTATCACCAAAACAAATCATCCCATCCATTTCATTACATATCAAAGGGTACAGTTCACTATCATCTATAAGTTTTTAAAATGGTTGAACGTGATGATGAAATCAAGGTATTAGGGGAAATTAAACTTGAATTACAGTCTGGCACTCACAAAGTGATAGAGAAGCTAAGCCAGGAAAAAGTTAGTCAACAAGAGGCTCTTGAAAAGTTTAAATGGAAGGTTGTTCGTGATCATGAAATCAAGGTATTGGGAGAAGTTAACGTGGAGTTAGAGTCTGACAGTAAGAAACTAAGAGAGAAGCTTGCTAGAAAAGATACAGAAAGAAGAGGCTTTTTAAAGATTTTAGTCGACACTGGATACCGACTTAGAGAAGCTAATCCAGAAAATGAAGCCCAGATGACTTTTATGGTTTATGTATACACAACGATTGATGCAAGTATAGAGATGGAAAGTCATGTAAGCGTTTTGGTTAGGATTGGGATTCACCAAGTACTAAAGTTGATTAGCAAGATGATCCTTTACATGAAACTGAAGACTTCTTTGTTGGGTTAGACCAACCAATTCAGGTTGTGGTTTGTCACACCCTGCTAAGAGCGGAAACACGAGGTACGACGTTTCAGAGACATCGCATAAGATATTAGATTACACCATACATAGTTTATGTAACATTTCTCAATTTTAGGTCATTTTACGACTCTATTATTCTTCACTATTTATTTTAGTCCGATACGCGTTTACTTTTAATTTAACTTTTAAGCTAAATCGCGTAGACTAGAAATAATCATTCAAATGTAAATGGTCACCAAATAAATTAGGTTTATGTCAGCAAGTGTTAGGTAATTAACAGAAATATAAATATTGACTTTTGTGCATTTTATTTTTTTAATGGTCACTTTAAAAGCTACTTCACAATAAAAACGTTTAGACACACTCCGGAATACCTAGACTTAACCTAGACCTCAAACAATACACACTTTTTAACCTTAAAACACAAAAAGTTTCATTCCCCCCCCCCCCCCTCGTGTTAATAAACACCATTGTGGCCAGAATAGGGGTAAACAAAAACCATAACATAATGGATACTTACACAATCTTGTAACAACAATAAGCTTATAAATTGATTTTACATAGAAACTACTACCCGTGTGTAAAATCACACATAATCTCCTTTTGAACCAAGCCCTACTCGTCCCACATGCTAAAACACTAGAAAATCTACACTAATTACATGTACATCAAGAGATTAAATTAAAACACGTCCTTAAGTACCCACTAGCTTAATACACAAAAGGATAATTAACCACTTTGGATCCCTCTTTTTATAATTTTTCCTTTGATACCCGCGGCTAGTAACAACAATACACAAACCATAAGATTTCCAAATCCTAAGAAATCTTGTACCATGATCATGTAATTAAGAGGTGTACTTGGAGAGGTATTAGCAAAACCATTTGAACTAACTAGAAACCATAATACCACCTTTGAAGGGCACAGTTTAGGATTAGGATGGAACTAGTGGACTAGCAAACTCTTAAGTATATATATATATACTCACTTACACTTGACACTTAACACATTCATGCAACACTAAACACACTCTCAAAACAAACATCTTTGTCTTCTCTTAGTTTCGGTCATAAGCCCGAACAAACACCTTCATAATCCCATTCAAACAATATAAATTAACACTAGGGTCATCATACCAGTCATAATAGGGTACCGAGCCAAAATTAGTTATTTTAAAAATCTTTGAGATTAGGTTTTATATAACATTCGGGTATACACTTTGGGTTGTCTTCTACACGTCTAAAACCAAACCCAAGACTCTAGGACTTTTGTAAGTCCTGTTCTCAGCTTACATGTTTCATATCATATTTTTTTCTTTGGTTCTAGTTATTTCGGTCCACGTATTTTGTAATTAACAAGCTAGACGTGATCTTGTGCATGTATGGTGCAAATCATACATGTTACACCTTGTACATATGCATATAATCACTTGAGTAGTGCTAAAATGTGTTTACATATGTAAAATGTAGACTTAACAGGACTAGGCATTAATTTGGGTTTACATTGAAAACACTGTACATATAATTACACGAAACTTACACGAAGTACTTTGCATGTAAACTCGATGGCTTGGCTTGGGAACGTATATTCCAACTAATTGAACGGTTGCATGTATAGTATAAGACATAAAAGCATTCCTAATGAGCTTAATTTGATCGACATATGGTCGAAGGTTATGAAACATAAACCAAACGCACCACAGTGAACCATAGGTCCACTGTTGGGCCACGAAGCCCATGAATGGGACAAACAAGCTCATGGGATGGCTTATGTATGACTTAAAGAGCCTAATAGTAGCTTAATGTGCTTAGCAAAACCCTAACAAAACCCTAAAACTGCTAATAAGCTTAACGGACCCCTAACGGACCTTGTTGGGCCAAACAGTCCATTAATGGATGATTAATGGGGCCAACAGTTCGTTAACTAGGACCCCAGCTTATTACAAAGCTCACTAAGCATAAAGAAATGTCTAGAAGCTATTAAACCTAGTCTGTATAATCGTATACACATAGAAACCATGTCGGATTCTAATGGACCTAATGGCCTATTAGCGAGGCCTAATATGGGCCCAACAGCCTCTAATAAGCTTGAGCAAGCTTAATTGGGAGCTTATTCAGAATTGTGGGCTTATTAGAAACATAGATTGCTAATGGACCTAAGGAAAATAAGCCCACACCTATAAAACCCTTAACGAATTCATAATGGGCCCAAAAGCCATTTATCGAGAGCTTATTTGCTTATGAATAAGCCAAACAGTAAAAATAGCTTAAATATAATCCTAAGGACTTATTAAAACTAGGAAAATAAATCGTATCATGTGTAAGCTCTTTTTGAAACCTTTCGGGTTCAAGTTATTGGGCTAACGAGCCCAATAAGCTCAAATAAGCTCACTCGAGCTTATTTTTTAGCATTAACAGTTTCATTAAGCTTAAATGAGCTTAATGAGAGCTTATGTGCTTTTAGAATCCTTATTGGACCATTAATTTGCTTAATGGACTTTAACGAGCCCACTACGCCCAATAAGCTAAAATAAACTCAACCGAGCTTATTTATAAGCTGCCACAGCTTATATGGCTTATTGGAGCTTAATAAAACCTATTGTCACCTGTTAGAAATTAATTGGTGTAGATAACCCATAACACTTTCACTTCATCATGGATACAATAAAATAAGATGAGAAATATAGAAGAATTTTAGAGAGAGAAACTAGAGAGAGAAAGTAAGGAGAAAAATAAGAAGTGGTTGATTTACTTGCAAAGTTACAAATGAGACCAACACCCTATCCATCCTTGGAGAGGGGTATTTATAGTTAAAACCAAGAGGCTTTCATGCCTTGGTATTTCTACGGGCCGGGCTCAGGATTACTTGGGCTTTCGCTCGATACACGTGACCGATTAGATTACATAAAGAGCCCGTTTATTCGTCTAGCCTATTACAATGTATAATTAATTAATGATCGAGACCTAATATAATTAATGAACGAACTTTCTTGTTCGACTCAATATTTTGAGGCTAACAATCTCCCCGAAGTGAGTTCATTGTGACACTCCTTTGTGAGATCAATGAGATTGCTTTTGTTGTTAAGCTCTTATGATCTTTGTCTCTGTCTACGTTGTAGGCTTGTTCCTTTATGCTTTGCGATCTTTAATCTTGAGCCTTTGACATTATCTTTAGACTTCGTCTTAATGTACGAGATCTTTAAATCTTTATCCTTCCGTCTTGATCATCTTTGCCGCCTTACAATCTTGTATCTTGACCAACATGCTCATACTTTTCATCATCTTAAAAGCTTACTAACAATCTCCCTTGATAGACTTGATATCTTGAAGGAAGATATTGTATATCAGAGTTTGTGCGGAAGTCTTTGTCTTTAATTCTTGAGCTTTCATGATTCTTGAATCTTGATACTTATAGTATGTCATTGTAGTTTGAGCATGAGCATAGTGGGTAGTGAATCCGACTCAGCTGAATGAGCATCAACCATCTCCATCCTTTATATGAATCCTGAATAAAACAGTTAGCAATAAAGCGGGTGGACGAATATGCTTTGTCATATACGTTCGGATTTGATAGATAACCTTCGTCCGTAGGACCATTTTACAGTATAAATATTGTACCTTGTATCAGGTAGATTCAAAGAATCTCCTTGACAGGGTTTCCAGCTCAAAGTGTTAGATCCTCTAACGTAGATGCATTAGATTCACCGTACTTGCCATTTCTCAATACCAGAACGTCTCAAAGCAGACAACACAATATGAGTGAATCAGATAGTTACTATCTTTCTGATTAAGTCATTAATTCATTTACTGGAACAATTTTGATTCACATTGAATCGCACCATCATTTCTTTCATTAACACAATATGATTTATATAAGAATCTCGTAAGTCACCTACCAAGAGCTTGTTTTGAATGTGACTCAAGCAGATTTCATCTTCTTTATGAATACCTAAGAAATCACTCTATTGTTCTGGCAACAATCACAAGATAATGCGTAGGACTCTTGTTAACGTTGTGAACTTAATTGGTGTTTCTACAAGTGTTTAGTAATGGAATATGTCCTAATGAGATTTATTTTTTATTGAATCTCTTGGCTCTAGACTCGATTAGGCATTTTAAGTTTAGTAGTCGAAGGCTGCGACAGACTGCCACCTAATCAATAAAACTAACTCGTAGTGAGAAAGTCAATAAAGTCTTGTGTAGTCTCCGGACCAAAAGAGACAATTTCTATAAGAGAAATCTCGAAATAGCTAGGACGGGTTTATGTGCATTCACACTGGTCCATGATGTCGTCTTCAGTTATCAGAATTCATCTTTGGAAATTCGATATGTTATGTATTGTCCCCGTTCTTGCCTAAAGGTGTAGGGAGGCTTATTTCTTTAGACCCTTTATCCTACATTTCTTTTATTCTTCAACCCCTTCAATGCCTTACCAAACGTCATTACAACACCTGTTGTGATGTTCTAGTGTTAGCTCAATCTTAGTCGGACATTATTCCCTTATACTCATTCATCTCCAAACATACCTAAAGGACGGATATTCTAACTAGGAAGTGTCCTTAGGTAGAATCCCCATCCGGTTCTGGTTGGATCATAGACAAATGCCTAACCTTGCCCACCTTATGAATTTAGAATCGTCGTGGAATAAGAATGTTGTAGTCTATGAAGATTCGTAACGCATAAAACCTTTCAGAAGAGTACAAGCACTTTGAGTGGATAAGATCACTTATTATTTTAAAGATCACATTTTAAATACATTTCTCCCTTATTTTAAATAAATAATTCCTTAGTTTTGAAATACTTGTTATATTAAATATGTTATGAAAATTCCTTGGGTAAAACTTTACTTAGCATGCATTCCTGGACAATAAACTTCTCCCCCTCGATTTTATCATAGTATTGACACTAAAAAAATGATACCAAGTTGTAAAATGAATATAAAATTAAGGGTTAGCATTGTTGAGGACACAATTTGAAAGATTAATGAAATGTCATTGAAGAATTCTAAAAATTGTGCGTCAACCACTTATTACTTATGAAAATCAATCCATTTAATTAGTCATTATTATTTCTTAGATGTTATAAGACCTTTTAAAATGGTGCAGAAATTACAAAAGAATTGCCATGATTATGATGTATCATCAATCATTAAAAACATTATTTTTTTGAAAAACCCCCTTCAAACAATTTAACATTGACTCATTTTTAAAATGACACCAAATGTAGATTAATTGTGTTGGAAAACTTTGAGAGGGAAGGAGTGTTGAACACAAAATTTTGAAAGAATACTAATCGTCAGTGAGAAATTCTTGAAAAATTGTGTTCAACTTTTTGAAAAACCAGAATGTTAGAAGACTTCTCTTCTAACGTCAAGGATAAGCGCACTAAAGCGTACACTCTACTTTTCTTCGGGTCCCGAGTTGCAATGTGAAGCAATTACAAGTCATAGAGAAAAATAGAATGACATTTATTTGAAAACATTTGAAAACCCTGTCGAACTTCATGTACATGTCCCGTGTCGATATTAATCAACCTTTCTAGGTACGTAAATGTTATCGATATCCAAGAGACATTCGAGAAGAATATTATTTGTGAAACATTTTTCTGATTTTTTGATTTGTATTTTTCTTTGTTGAAATTTATATTATTGTATTTTTTTTCAAAAATATACATAAACTTGCTCCCCCTCAATTTTACATATGTTTGACACCAAAAACAATGATACCAAGTTGTAAAATGAATATAAATATGAGGGTTAGCTTTGAATTGGATGGTTCAATGCTGTGGTCATGAATTTCGAGTTCTAAACTGTTATGATCAGAAGTCATTGCTTGTTCATCAGATCAGAATTCCTTGAAGCCCTGGTTTCTGAGATATCAGTCTTTTCAGCAACCAAACTCAGAGTCCTTCCTTTTTGGATTGAAAGATGTACTTACACTTAAGTTAAGAGTACATGCACTGACATCAAGAGTTTATTCGCATTCATATTGGTTAGTAATATCTTTATTTGAACCATTTGTGGGATCACTGTCAACCTTGGTTGTGCTAGAGTCGAATATCTTTCCTATAGGAATCCACCTAAGACCAACAGTTTTGAAAATTTTACCCGTCGGTTTCCACCTAAGACAAGATCTAGGAGTCATTGTTTTCTCATGCACAACTAAAGTCTTTTTGATTGAAAACATATATCCTTTTGGGATCTGTCTTTCTGGTTTCTTTGCAACACTTATTTCCTCTACATGTTTGTTTATGTTCATTGTCTTATTGGATGTAACCTTAGCACGTGAGTTGACCTCATTCAGGAATTTTGTTACACAATGATCATGATTTGCATTGAAGACACATTTCTAACATGTCGAGCAAACAAAATGTTTGGAGTCAGAAAATTTTCTATAATTCCTAGAGTGTTCTGCTATGGGCACAGTCTTTGTCGTTACGCAACTACTCTTAGATGCAGGCCAATTCCTAGAGTTTTGGTTATTGATCCTAGGTTTTTGTTTGCTACCATTAGCTGTGCTTTATGATCTAGCAGAAGTCATCACACTAGGTTCTGAATTCCTACCGCTTTCTTGTGTCTTTTTATTAGCTTCGTCTAGGTAGTGATTATGAACCATGTCATTTGAACTAAATCTTGGCATGTTCTTTGAACTATTCCTAGAGTTGCTAGATGCAATCACGGATATGCTCTTTCCTTAGGTAAATAATTTGTAGTGACTGGTATTGACAAAGCGTTATTCACATCAATTTGGGAGGTAAACTTTGGTTTTAAAATTCTAGGTCGCTCAGACTTAAACGTAGTCGGTTGTCTAACAACTGATTGGTTTCTATGTGGTTTTAAAACCGGTTTCCCTAAGATTAATGATTTTGAAAACTTAGTATTCACACTATTTCCTGTTAATTTTCTTGACTCATTTTGTAATGCTGCAATTGCAAATCCTTTTTCTTAAAGTTGAGCTTTGAACTCAGCATTTTGAGCAATTAAAGAAATTGTGTGTTCTATAGTCTTAGCT
>BQNB010181972.1:0-12541 GCA_026074375.1 Tanacetum coccineum
AACACCCATACACAATCCATACAATTTTATTTAGCAAGTATACAAGTGATCTAACATCATATCTAAGGTATTCTAAGGTGTATTGAAGGTTTGGATTAGCATTTACAAGGGTTAAATTAAGAAAGGTTAAGATTAGGGTTTTCATGGAAAGTTAGGGTTTTCTAAGTCTTGAAAGCTTGGGTTTTATATCTGAACTAGGGTTTAAATCTTGTTTCTCTTCATCATACTTCATCCTAAGGTTATCTAAAAACCCTACACTCTTTATATTTGTGACTTCATGTGTATATTATGTTTATATAGTGAATCACCATCTTGGATATATATTAACATGTAAAATGGATTTTTACTCTTGATCATGGTTTGATAAACTTTGTCATATGTTATATGGATGTTAAATACATGTTGGAATGGAAGTATATTATACAAGTGTTGGTTAATTTATATAAAGTATGTATAAGTTAATGGTTTAAAAGTTTACTTATTAAGTTTATAAGAAAATGGAATGCAAGGACATGTTAAACTTGGACAAAATCATTGGACAATTGTTAGAGGACTTTAAATAAATGAGACTTGTGGTATAAATTATGGTAAAAGACTTTTAATAATATATTGATGCTAACAAGTTTATAAAAGTAAGTTTAAAAACATTTTATGTAAAATCCTTAAACATTCTGTTTTAAACAGGAAAATAAGATATTTATTTTATATTTTTATAAAATACTACATGTCATGATGATCGTAGGCATATAGAGAACTCGAAAATCCGTTGCAAGTTTTACGATAATAAAAGCTTTTATAAAAACAATTTTATAAAAACTTATTCTTTTCCAATTCTGATAAAAATATATAATTATTTTTCATAGAAAGTACATATTTTTAGGATTTCAAAACATTAAGAATCATAATTATTTGATCAATAACGAAGGAGTTATGGATTTTTCATGTTTACGATAATAAATACTTTTATAAAAAAAATTATAAAAAAAATTACTGTTCATCTCATATACTTTTTGTAAAATATCATATTTAGATAGAACTTTTAATTACGAAGACGTGCTCGAAAGAATCGCTAAAATCGGAGTTAAAACGAATAAGATATGACTTTTACGAGATTACGCTAATTAAATTTATAAAAATAATTTTATAAAGTGCATGAACAGTAAAAAGTACTGTTAATCAGAGGACTTAAAAATATTAAAATGTAATATTTTGATATATCTTCTTAATACGAAAGCGTGGATGTAAAGAACGTACGAAACGGACTTAAAACGAGAAAGTTACGACATTTTTACTAGGGTAATGTTTATAAACATTTTAACTTTATAAATATTATTTCACAAATACAATTAGATGGTGATGTAGCTATATAGAATTATATACGGTATTAGTTATTCAAAGTACTTAGTACTCATACGACCTATAATTAATTAGGTTGCATTCGGACGTTTTCGTGACGCATTTTCAGTTTCTGATATACTTTGTTATTCAATCACTCGAGGTGAGTTCATAGCTCCACATTTTACATTTATAATGGTTTACAAGTTTTGGGGTGAGAACATGCTTTGTTTTACAATTGGACACAAGTGGACATTTTACATTATGATTACGTGTTTGCCTAAGTAGCGATAACCCACTGAGCCCATTATCATGAACTGTCAATTACTGAGTAAGCGCGAATGTTATAAATAGATCTATTTGGGATTGACATCCCCGTTCGGGTGATTAGCTATCACTGGACAAACGAACGTATACCATGTCGGATTTGGGATGTTGCGGGTTAGAACATCATCACGGGCAATGTTGGCAATTTATATTGCAATTCATTTATGTCGAGCTTCAGTGTCATGAGCTTAGGGAAACGTAATTACATTTTTGTGATGTTTGCATCTGTTGCATTATCATACACTTGGGAAATCTTGTGGTCCTACATTATACATTTTACAAACCTATGAATTCACCAACATTATTGTTGACGTTTTAAAGCATGTTTTCTCAGGAGATCAATGAGGTACAAGACAAGGGATACATTGGTGGTCGTTATTTTGGAAGTCATATGCATTAAAGATTTGGTTGCATTACATTTTGGGGAAATATTTGTTATGGACTAGAATCTTTGTATTTTGAACAACGAACAAGTGAAGCTTCGGGCATTGTAACAAAAAAGTTTGTTAAATCCAATGTATCGGTTTTAAGCGACTTTTAAATGGTCGTTCTTATATATATCTTGTCCTATTGATCTATGAAGTAACAGTCTCAACCCATATTCCACTGCGACCCAATTTGGGGGTGTTACAATGAGCCCATAGCATGTTCGGCAGATCCTCTATCTATCCTGCTCCTTCTTGGTGTTGCCTTATCTTGATTCCCTGCATGATGCTCCAATTTTCCATTCTACTGCCCTGTTTGCTTGCGGGTGGTATACGTGCGTTGAGATGACTTTTATCTCCAGACCCTCTACCCAAGATTTAAATGGCACGTTGATCAATTGAGTCCTATTGTTTGTAATAATGGTAGCCGACACTCTGAACATGAATACAATATTATCAGAAGCAAAGTTTTTGACCTACTTCCCCTATTATTGTGGCCACCGGCTTGGCTTCTAGCCATTTCGTGAAGTGATCAATTGCAACTATTAGATACTTCAACTTCCCTTGTGCTTTCTGTCACACCCCCAAAATATCGCAGCAAAAGGGTAATAGGGGGTCTATGATTTCATAATACATGAACATAAGATATCAAGAGAATGACCTTTATATGAGTCATTTTAGAAAAATACATCGTTGATTTAATTAAGATAAAAACGTTTACAACATTTAAATACACAAAGTCATAGCGGAAGCAAAGTTACGTTTTACTACAAATCAACAACGAAGATAATTAAATCCCATGCAATGTGGCCCTCATCGGATGAAATGACCATGGACTCTATAAGCATGCAGCTTACCAATGCATTTAAGAACCTGAGATAAATATGCTTAAAACATCAACAATAATGTGATGAGTTCAAAGGTTTGAGTAAATAGTAAAGCAGACCACAAGATTTCAAGAGCATGACCATTATAACACATATAATGTCATATAAAAAGTTGTTACTTAGCACTAAGTTATTGACACTGAAGCCTTAACAAAACAATGTCTTGCAAATCAATGCAAGTTGTTGCCCTGCAAGTATTCATCCTAAAATACCTAAGTTTCCCAAATGTAATGCATCCATCCAGTGAGAGCTACCAACACCCAGAAGGAGGTGTCAACCCCAATATATCTATTCATAACATTTGGGCTTACACGCAGTAACTAACGGTTCATGATAACGGGGCAAAAAGCGGGATAACAGTACTTAGGCTAAATCCATAGCAGTTTCAAAGCTACTTGTCTCCATAAGTAAAAGAAAGCATATATCTCAACCCAATTGTTGAAAAACATTCATAAAAACAAGTAAAAGTTGGGATATAAAACTCACATTAAGCAAAATTCCGTATAACGAGAAATACGCGCAAGTATGCAAAAGCACAAATCCTAACCGCGACCTAATTAATATATGTGTGCTTTAGGTTTACGAAAATAAAATGTACAGCATGCATATGAGTTTTTGTTACTTTTTATAACCTTAACATGTTTGCGTTTGAGTTTTATAGTCAAAACATGTTTTACACAAAAGTTCAACAATTTATTTTAAGTTTCAACACTTTTATGAAAAAGGTTTTTGTCTAACTTTGAAGGGTCATATCTCGCTCGTTTCTTATTCTTTTCATCTAATTCCAACTCGAACATTTAGTATCCTAGGTGAGCTACCAAAAGTTAAACTACCACTATTTACGAATTAAAGCCCAAGACACTTAAAGCAGCCCTAAATTAGCTAGATTAGATTTACTTCAAAATATGAGTTTTTAACACTTTTTATAAAATGATTTTTACCTAATGTTACAAGGCTATAACTCAGCCGTTACTTATCCTCTTGACACAAATCTAAGTTTTTTGGATAGTACTCCATGAGGACTATCTGTGGAAACTAGAATGGGGTTTGAATAGTTTTTACCGTTTTAAAATTAAAACTTAGATTGTTGACTTATGTGAACTCAATAGATATACACAAGTGTATATAATAGCAATGCAATAAGTAAGTAACTAATCTACGAAATATAAACAAGTAAAGATAAGAAAGATCAAACTAATGACATAATGATTTATAATGGTTCGACTACGAAGCTCCACTTAGCCCTACTCCACTCCCCAAGTACCCAACTTGAGAGTTATCTTCACTATGTCAACAAGCTCCTTTTAGGCAGAGAAAGCCGTACACGTCGCTTACACTTTTTCTGGTTACCGAGTTCTACTTCGAGATAGAACCAATCTAACACACTATGTATTTTGTGGCCTAAATACTAACCTATCATACACATATGATACAGAAAACACACAACACAAGATATACAAGATGATTGATTATCACAAACGTGATGACATAACTAAACTAAATAACGACTTGAAGCTGTAATGATGTCATCTTGATTGTTCTTTACTAAAGAGTGGAATGAGTGATCACGGTGTGTAATGGATTATGTAACAAATATATGATCAAGAGAAATATAAAAAGATAAAAATGTTATGTGAGAAAAATACTTTAAAGAGTTGTCTAAAAAATAAAGACTTAAAGGAGTTGCTATTTATAAGTCAAACCTTTGACATTCTAATGTTCGTCCCAAACAGCTGGAAACGTTATACCCACGATCCACCAAAGCTGGATTCCTACCTTTTTATGTGGAAATCCGTCGGAGTGAGCTCGGACTAATATTTTGTCATTTAATGATTAACCCAAATCTATACAAAATATTGTTTGTTACTTATTAAAACTAGTTAATGAGAGTTCTTCTAGAAAAAATATTTCTTATCACAATAAGGAGAAGATTTTTTCCTAGATTTCGGAAGATTGGAAAGATTGTTTCACTTATGGTTCTAACTCTTATTTTTGTCTTACATGATTAATATAAAACTACTTATAATTAATCATTGTTAAAACTAAATCATTTGATTAGAAAATGTTTACGGAAATATTTTAACGCAAATGATTAATGTTTTTCTTTGATCATTGACTATGTTTAATAATGTCATATTCAATAACCTTAAGTGAATTTGGTCGCGTCAAGGTAAACCCTTAGACGAATAACTTGTTTACAATAAACTTTTTAAACGTATATGACCATTATTTTGTTATATTATCAAAACATGAATATCATTAAATATAAATATCGTTTTTGCGCGAATATTTGTATTAACAATCTCCCCCTTTTTTATGATGACAAAATATAAACTCATGCTTATTTAAAAGTTACTAAATAAGTATTTATGTTGATGCGTTACATTCTTCTTCCCCCCATTTTGTCGAAGCAAAAAGTGTTGTAAGAGGCCTTCCCTGTGCATGTCTTGTTTTGACAAAAGATAAAAAAGGAAAAAAAAATACATTGCTAAATGACATAGGTAACGAAGCAAAGTAAAAAAATAAGACTAAAGCAAATGCTCCCCCTAGTTGGTATACTCCCCCTTGCTGGGGCACCAGTAACGAGTCTATGGATAGCATTGGCTACAAAACAAAGTTAGTAGACAAGCAAATATATATGACAACCATAAATGCCCGCATATACATTTTATACAATGAACATCCATCGTTAATACAACAAATGAAAATAATGTTAAATCCATTATAAGGGATAAAACATAAAATTTAGCATTAAAGCCGTTACATGATAAGCTTAAACTATAAAATTGAAGAAAACAATTAAAAATCCTAAATCTTAGGAAAGAAAACATTTTCCCCTATAATCCGAAGGGTGAGGTGAGATGGTTATATGGCTAATGTGGAAAGTAAGGTGGGTGTGATGAAGAGCCGAGGTGGATGAGTCGAATGATGAGAACATGGTAGTTGACACATGTTTTACATTCAGAGCATTTTGGATTTTCAAAATGCCTTGTGGTGCTACAACATTAACAAAACATGTTGTGGAGGTGAGGCATGTCATTTGGATGAACAAAATCTAAGATGTTTGGAGGATTGGGAAAATCTTGATTTCCAAGATTTAGTGGTGGATGGTGAATGTTTTCAAGTGGAGGTGCATTATTATAGAGGAGAGGTGTATTGTTGTTAATGTTAACAAACAAAGGTTGGGTTGATGGTAATGGTTCAAATCCGGGTGGTGGATTTGGAAAACCGGGAGGTGGTTAAGAGACACGTGGTGTTGGAGATGGATTAGAAAGGTTCGGTGGCCAATATCTATGGTTTGAGTATAGGGATCATTTGGTGACATTTGAGGTGGAGGAAGTTCTTGAGGTTCTAGTTTATATTCAGAATAGAGAAAACAAAAGTTTAGGGTATGGTGAAACGTGAGTTGGTGTTAGAGACTTACTTGGTGATGATGAAGAGGTGTAGTGTGTGCTTTTGCTAGAGATGGATTTTGTCAGATCTTGAGGTGGTGAAAGAGATTTCTTTCTAGGAGGAGGTAAAGGAGTTCTCTCATTTGGTTGTTCCTTACTTGAGGATGTGAGATTGACATAGTTTAGATACTTGACACTTATTCTTGTGGTTTTTCTTTTGAAGTTTGATGAATTTGTTTTGGAAGAACTAGTCATAGTGATGAACTAGTAAGGTTGTATATGAGAAAGGTAAAGAAGTTGTGAAGAAAATGGTGTTTGAGGATGATGATTATAAGGAGAAAGTGATGATATGAATTGTATAATGGTTCTTGGATTATATGGAGAACATGTTATATCCTAAGGTTTGAGATCCCACATAGTATCATATAGCATGGTTATAAGATAAAGTAGAAAAGGTTAAAAATCAAGAAAATTTAAATTTTGGCGCCTGGCCTGGAGATCTACAGATGCACCAAAATAACGTATGGATCTACCATATGGTGGATTAGTGGGTCGCAATTTTTAACAAAAACGACCAGAACATCAATTTGCACCCCAAACACAAAGCAAATTATCATGCAAGCATCATTATCATCTACCAAATGTCATTAATACGATAACAATATCCATAAAACATAACAACATATAGTAGGTACTAAGTTCATACATAGATCAAAGTTTTCAATTCATCAATATCCTAACATGGAAACCATAACCAAGGATTTAAATTACCACACACCACAAGAACATTTAGGCATAAGACAAGCATAATCATTTTTGCTTCTCCAAGTACTTGGTGATGGTGCCAACATAGCGATTCAAGCATTTAAACATTCCTCTTTTCTCTCGTTGGGCTTTGGTTAGATCCTCATTGTTAGATAGTTCATCATAGAACTCGAGAAAAGATGGTGCTTCATTGTCATCGGATGATGAAGATAAAGAGGAGATGACCGAGGGAGAGGTAATTTTCTTTCCCTTTTATTTGCTAGGATTTCTTAAAATGTCTAGAGGATTCATGACATGTTCATGAAATGTGAACCTAGCAATTAGGACAGTGGCTTGAGGGTTTGTGGTAAGGACATGACTGTGGAGACGGGTCAAAAGCATGGAAAAAGGCATGAGGCCTAGGAGTGGTGATGGCCTTTTTAACGAGGTCATGTTTAAGACCAAATAAATTGCTATTGGGATGATCATCAAGAGAGTTTAGTGACCATTTGCTTGTGTAAAAGGTTTCTAGAGCATGTGGAGTTTAAAGGTATCGAGATAGTCGAGATAGGATTAGTGTAAAGGTAAATTGACCAAGCTTGAACTTAATGTAAGTACATAGCTCCTCATCTCTTTTTACTTTAAGACTATGATAGAATTCAACTACAAATCTAGGACATATGGGTTCGTTAAGAGTGAGAAAAGGCTCGAGGCCTACAGCTTAAAAGAATGGAAGCATATTGTTCTTAAAAATGAAAGATGGAGCAACAATTCTTCATTCATGGAAGAGACACTTCTCAAGGGTGCGGTAAGACTCCCTAAGTTCTTCATCTATTTGTCTAGAACGATGGACTCTAGGTAGATACTCTTTAGTTCGTTTGTAGTCCATTTGATTTCTTTATGTCATGATTTCACCTATAGGTAAATAATAATGACTCAATAAATAAAAGGTAGAGATACAATGCAAACTCTAAGTGTGTGTCTATATGGACTTAATGTGGGTGCACGGTTTGCTTGACTCAAATAAAAGAAAAATAGTGATAATACTAGTAATAAGCAAACCTTAATGCACAACCTATGTTTGATGTTGCTCTAGATGAATCAAACGAAAGGTTCTTACGAATTAAGCATCTCGTATATACATTCGTGAGATCTAATTCATGAAGAAAAATGTTTTTGCGTTGTATTAACAATGTAGTTAAATAACCTTTGTTTTGAAAAGTTCTTAGAAGTGAAGTTTCAAAAATCATAACATAGGATTTTTGGCAAAAAATGATTTTTTTCCGAATAACTTCAATTATGCTTTCTAAGTGTCATAATAATTATAAATTGCTATATTTCTTCTCCCCCTTTTTGTCGAAGTAAAAAGTGTTGTAGAGGCCTTCCTTGCATGTCTTGTTTTGACGAATGCTAAGTGACTTGGTAACAAATGCAAAGTAAAAAAACAAAGACTAGATGCAAGTGCTCCCCCTTGGTGTATACTTCCCCTTGCTTGGGGCACCAAGTAATCGAGCTATGGATGCATTGCTACAAAACAAAGTTAGTAGACAAGCGAATATATAGAATGTTTAAATGCTTTTAGGCAAATGGCAAGTTAATGATACAAGAGCAACTAAAGGGCATTTTTAAGCATAACTAAACACAAATAAGCACAAAAAGTCATCAATAAGATGAAAATAAGCAATGCTACAGTAACTTTAAGCAAAAATTTAAAAGGAAGTGTACCTTGACTCCTTGCTCAAAACAGGAGTGTATGAATACCTAAATAAGCTCTAATCCTACCCCTTAGCTTATAAATAAGCTATACTAAACACCCAATGAGCCATCCATTTTTGCTCATTCATCCTTTAGCTTATCAAACAGTGACTTTTTTTTCTTTTATTTTTTCCTAAATTTTTGTATCAAATATAAAGTGGTTATATAGAAGTGAGTTTAAAGGAAACTAAAGTTAACATGGAAATTTTAAAACTCAAATTAAACATAAACTGAATTTTTCATTAATCTTTAAAAAGAGAATTACAAGAAAGTAAAAACTAAGTTAAGAACTAGGACTGAGTACTACAACTACACACATAAAAAACTAACTAGTTACCTCAAGGGCTTACAAAAGCTTATATTTATGTTCATGATCGGAAGTTTTGTAATTAGAACTAGTAATGAGAATTTTCATCTTTTGAATAATGAATAATTACTTCATTAGAGTTTCCCCTTACAATTATTTTTGGGATGATGAAGGATCACTATCTATGATAAGTTCCATCATTCCTAATCCTAATCTTAAATAATTAAATACTTCACATTTTAATGGCTTAGTAAATATATCGGCTATATTATCTTCGGATGCAACTTTCTCGATAGAGATATTGCCTTTTGCACGTTATCGTGTAGAAAGTGGTGACGGATTTCTATATGTTTAGTTCTAGAGTGTTGTACGGGGTTTTTACTTAAGTTGATAGCGCCTTTATTGTCGCACATAATCGAAATGTTGTCGAGGCGTATGCCGTAGTCAATGAGAGCTTGTTTCATCCATAGTGCTTGTTGACATGCCTTTCTGGCGGAGACGTATTCGGCTTCGATCGTGGAGATAGCAAGGACTGTTTGTTTCTTAGCGAACCAAGATGTTAAACAACATCCCATGAACGTACAAACGCTACTAGTGCTTTGCACACATCAGATCACGTAATCGCGTCAACCACGTGGTCGAGTCGGCATAAACACACAGTTACTATTTCGGTACTTTTCGATACAAATCCTAAGTGGTTATTTTCATCTATATACCAAAATATACGCTTAACGGCTTCTAAGTGGGTAGTCTTAGGATTTTCTTGGAAACGAGCACAAAAGCAAACACTAAACATAATATCGGGCATACTTGCAGTTAAATAAAGTAAACCTACCAATCATACCTCGATTATTTAGAGCATCCACGAGTCGGCTTCATCTTCTGTAGTGATACTTGATCTCCGATGACATCGCGTCATGTTTGAATTGGAATCTTCCCAACCCGAACCTTCTTAAGCAACACCTTAGATGACTTGCTTGATTGAAAAATATACCGTCTTCCATGGTTAAATTGAAGACCCAAGAAGAAGTTCACACTCCCCTAAAACCATCATACTGCATCTCAAACTCGTCCGTGCAAGAGATTCGCAAAATTATCACATAAGTTTTGGACTCGTTAACCAAATATAATGTCGTCGACAATATTTGAACAATGATAAGATGTGATTTGATTATTCTTTAGTAAAAAGTGTATAACGACCATTCCCATGATGAATATTCGTGTTTTATATCAAAAATGATTTTAGTCTATCATACCAAGCTTTGGGAGCTTGCTTAAGACCATACAAAGCCTTTTTAAGTTTATAAACATAGTTTGGTTTTTGAAAATCAATGAACCCCTGAGGTTGAGCAACGTAAACCTCTTCGTTTATAAAACCATTTAGAAAAGCACTTTTTATATCCACTTGATATAATTTGAAATCATTTGCACAAGCAATAGAAAGAAGTATTCTAACCGACTCTAATCTAGCAAAGGGTTCTCTAAAGGTTCTATTGATCCAACTTTGTTCATTACTAAAAAAGAGGAAGGCATATTGCTTGTGCAACTTTACGTTAATAATCGATGTGAAGATCATTTAGAACTCATCTAGGATCTATAATATATTAAAAATAACAAAGGTTATTGTTGCGCAGTAGAATTTAAACAAAGACAATGTTATTAACAAGGTTTACATTCACATAAGCCCCAATTCTATTTGATCATGATAGAACGTGTTACCTAACTTTAACAGGGATCAAAGACACCTTGACCTTATGGCTAAAACGATCTCATGTAGATCGTACAAAGGGGAACAATTTCAAGTGGTGAGATCGTTGGTGTTTTCCTAAAACAAGATTAAAACACACACACAAACAATGTCTATGGATCTCTTTATATATAGAGTCCATCTAGACTTACAAAGGAAACCTAATTATATCAGGAAACTAAATCATTCCTAATCTTGATCTTTATCTTTTTAAGCAAGTCTTCTAGAATCCTCCATCTTCTAGAATTCCATATTGTCGATCTTAATCCTTTTGTATCATAAAATCAATAAATCCCAACAACTTTTTAAAGAATATCTTAAAAAAACACCTTCGTATGACTTTGGGTCAAACTTGGTTAGATAATCTTTAGTATTCAAAATGAAGCACTTGCTTCCAAATACTTTGAAATATTCTAAAGAGGGTTTCCTACCTCTAAATATTTCATAACGGGTTTTTCGTATTATTGGTCGAATTAATATTCTATTTAGTATATAAGTTGACGTATCGACGGCATTACACCAAAAATTTTGTGGAATGGATTGTTCATTAAGCATGGTCCTAGAAATCTCTTGTAAGGTCGTGTTCTTTCTTTCTACTACCCCATTTGATTGTGGAGTACGTGGAGCCGAGAAGTTGTGAGTAATGCCTTGTGCATCACAATAAGCTCCGAATTGTACTTCATTATCAAATTCCCTACCATGATCCGTTCTAATGGCTATTATAGAACTATCTAGTTGGTTTTGAATTTTCCTACTTAATATTTCAAATTTCTCAAAAGCTTCATTTTTAGTCTTTAGAAATCTAGTCCATGTATACCTAGAATAATCATCTACTACAACTAAGGTGTATAAATTATCTCTATAGCTTTTAATTGCCGATGGACCAAATAAGTCCATATGTAATAATTCTAAACATTTTTTAGTGGAAACCATATTTTTAGCTTTATGACTTGCATGAGCTTGCTTCCTAAGTTTACAAGCATCATAAAAATGTTTATCATATTTTAGCTTAGGTAAGTTTCTAACTAATTCTTTAGATAACAATGATTGAATTAAACGCATATTTGCGTAACCAAGTCTTCTATGCCATAAGGTAGAGTTATCCACTACCGTGGAGAGACATAATTTTTCTTGAGACTTATTTCCTAATTTCATTACGTATAAACTATTTTTTCCTAATCCCGTTTCCTATAATTTTACAATCTTTAATTATTTCACTACCATCTTCCGTGAATAAGACTTGACACTTATTGTCACAAATTTGACCGACACTAAGTAAATTAAATGCTAAGTTATCTACATGCTCTACGTTAGATATAGTGAGAGAGTCATTAGAGATCGTACCTTTGCCTATGATCTTTCCTTTTAAGTTACTTCCAAAACCAACATTACCTCCGTCGTATGCTTTGTAGGTAGAGAATAAACTCTTGTTACCGGTCATATGTTTGGAGCAACAACTATCTTTGATCTACTCATTCGGTTCCAAGCATGTTCTCAAGCATACCTATTTCAACAAAAACAAATTCAAGCATCTGGTCCCCAGTATCTCATGGGTCCAAAAATGTCAGTGTTGTACATCCCTTGCATTTGTTGCAATTGATTAGGATATTGAAATGGGATAC
>BQNB010181973.1:0-12541 GCA_026074375.1 Tanacetum coccineum
GGTTAAAGCTCTTGGAATCGATTAAAAGAAACTTTTTTAATGGAGTGGACATGTCGGAAAGAAAAATAGCTTAGATTAGTTGGTGGTCTTGGAGTTTCTAGTTTCTATGCTCTTAATCGAGCTCTTCTCTTTAAATGGGTTTGACGATTTTTTTCTCATGGTTCTTGTCTATGGACGAGATTCATAAAAGCTATTTATGGTGAAGATGGTGCTCTTAATTCTCCAAGTTCTTTGTTAAAATGCTCTCCTTGATTAGACATTATTTGTGAGGTTACTTTTCTTCGCACAAAAGGCATTAATATTTTAGATTTAATTTGCAAAAAGGTGGGCAACGGGTTAAACACCTTGTTTTGGGAGGATCCTTGGTTAGATGATTTGGCGTTAAAGCATAAATTCCTGAGACTTTATGCTTTAGATAACTACAAACAAATAACATTTGTCAAAAAAATTAATCATACTTCCATGGTTGATACTTTTCATCGACCTCCTAGAGGTGGTGCTGAGGAGTTCGTTTGATACTTTAACAACTCGGTTTTCTTTTATCCCGCATGGATGGTCTAATATTGACAAATATCCCCAACCGTTGGGTCTGGTCGTTAGAAGCTACAGGTGAGTTTTCTGTTAAATTTGTTTGTCAGCTTATTGATGATTCGATTCTTCCAAAGGAGAAAGTCGCCACAAGGTGGGTTAAAGTCATGCCCACTAAGATTAATGTGTTTGCTTGAAGAGTTCGTTTGGATAAGCTGCCTACTCGGTTGAATATTTCCCTTAAAGGTATTGATATTTCGACTATTACGGTATTGATATTTCGATTATCGTTAGTCGTCATGCCTCTATCGAATTCGGTTCCCATATCTTATTTTCCTGTCCAATTCGTCATTTATGGAGGAAACTTATGCATTGATGGGAGCTCGAGGACATTGATTTAGCCTCTTATGATGATTGACTTCCATGGCTTAATTCCTCTCGGCTTTCTAAGCGGCTCAAAGAGATAGTGGAAGGTGTCTGTTATGTGAAGTGGTGGTTAATTTGGCGCTTTAGGAATCGGTTGCTTTTTGGTGCTACGAATCTGCTTAGGAAGCTTCTTTTTTATGACTTGGTTCAAAAAAAAATTATTGGTGTTCTAATCGTTGTAATTCTAAACTGAATTGGGTTACTTGGATGAATAATCCTTGTACCCTTTACTTGTAATTCTTTTTTAGCTTCTTGCTAGTTTCTAATAAATCCGTCGTTCAAAAAAAATATCTCGTCGATTTTATGCGGGTATGGTTTTTTGTCTTTGATTTTCAGGTTATATTGGATGAGAATAGTCCAGGAGCTCTTAGGATTTCCGTTTGGACGATTCTTGGATGAGGATTTAGCCATTATATCATGTTTCTTGTTTCATACCGAGCAAACCAGGGAATACCAGTTTCTTTTCCCTTTATTATTATTCCTTTCCATGTTTTACGGGTGCTTTTAAAACATTGGGGACAATGTTCACTTTAAGTATAGGGGGGTAATGAAAGCCTTAGAAATTGTCCATTCATTTGCATTTGATTTGTCCTTAAAAAGATGTGTAATATACTGAAACACAGTTTAGAACGATAATTTTGGCCCAACTTAAAAAAAATTATAGTACTTATTGGTGACACTGTAGTTTTAAGAGCATCTCATGGATAAGACTTATATGACTAGCACAAAAAACCCTACCACTAAAAAATGTACCCCCAAATTGTGAGGAGCGCCTTATATATCATTCATCTTAAATGCTTAAACTTGTTTTAGTGATTCATCCCAAGACCGATAGTGGATCACATTTGTATGATTATAATTTACTAAGTGATAAGAGGCATCATGATAAACCTTGTTTTTAGTATGTATTTGTTATAGTTATGATGATCTCATTGATCATATAACTACCCCACACCATTGCTATGCACTCATTTTTAGTACAAGATACCACTAGTACACCCATTCGAGCCTATCTTTTTTGCGGTTCTCGTAATTTTTTGATGGATTTCGGATTATTATTGAAGAGCATGTTTTACACCCCACTTAAATGTTACACCCAAATCACATTAGCCTTCGTTGTAATCAATAAATTTTAGTACATTATTGTGATCACATTTGTTTAACCCTAGTTAATGTTTTGCTTAATTACATGGTTGCTAAGTCATGTCATTTGGTAGTGTATACAGTTTTGGGACGATTGGGATTCATGGTAGTCTTATTTTATGGAGAAATGGGGAAGAAATCAAATTATTAACCTCATATGTGCTTAATGTACTCCATGTTTGTTAATCCTCTTTATTAGGGTCATTAGTTATTTTATTTTGAGTTATGTAAAAACTCAAGTGTATGGATGTAATTAAAATCCCGACTTATGTATATTATTTCATTTCAGTAGATCAATGATGACAGGGTAAAAGTGTATATAAAAAAAGAAAAAAATATAATAAATATACGGACTGCCATCCTGCTTATGTTTAAGTGAAGAAAGAGTCGAGAAAACAAAAGAAAGAGTTTTGTTAGGAATATGAAAGTGTTAGCTATTCTGAGTCTAGTTGGTCGTTAGTTATATGTAATAATTGTAATGGACTTGTAATAGTTTACGCAGTTGTCTTTTGTAGAAAACTACTCAATCCCACATCTCCTCATGAGGTAAACCATGTCCAGTCTCTTGTGCTATAAAAGAGACCTTAGATAGAGAGATGTGGGTTGGTAGTATAGTAACTTATTTCCCTTGTGTACTTATAGGACTTTGGTAATGTATGGCGAAATAGAAGTTTTCACTTTATCTCTCTAGATCTCTCCCCTTTCTCTCCCTTTCTAAAACCTTAGATTGTATTGTGTGTTTTTATATCATTAGTGGGATTTGTTGGTTTGTGCTCATGTCATACGGATATTTATACGGCTAGGAATACGTGATCCTATGGGGGTCACACACGTTATACACTTAGATATCATTCTATTGATGTTTATAATAATATAATTGTATATTTATTATTTATATTAATATATGAATCAACGATGGAACACTAACAGTCGTTAATTAGTTCGTTATGAATAATTAACATATAAGGCTTTTTAATTAATGGGTAATCAAATGTATCTATCCATAAATAAAGAAAAAGTCAAAAAGTCAACACCAAGGGTGTTGTGGAGGTGAGTTCGATCGGCCATGGGCCAAAGGAAGGAATGGGTTGGGTTTTGAGCTATCTTTTCCTACAAGTTATGTATTTTAGGTAAACCCTAAAATCATCTACTATATAAGGAGGATCCTAGAGCTCATAATATATATATCTCTCTTCCCTTTTCTCCTAATCGGACGAACCAAACAACCCTTTAGGGTTTTTGGGTTTTTCGATTACTTCTAGTGTTCACTTGATCGTTGGTTGAAGAACTAACATTCGAGTGGTATTGTTCGACGTGTAGTGTGTATACACGTAGAGGTTACTTTAGTAACTTGAGGGGTTTTGGTTTCGCATGTATTACACACATGCGTGTACTCGAAGAAGTCTTCGGTTCTTCACGTAGCTTGGTTGCTATTCGGTATGTTTTCCGTTTACGTTTTTATGTTAATTATAAGTGCTATATGTGTTTAATTTCCGCTGCTTAGCTCCTATGATATTAATGGAATATTAGGTTATTTTAGATAACGATTTCCAACAGTGGCATCACGAGCCAAATCGTATAGCGTTATAATTACATAAAAAACGGTAAAATACCTAAAATACGCATATTTTATGATATTTTCTTGCTTTTTATGTGCAATTTATTTTAGGAATTTATTTAGTGAAATAATTACTACTCTAAAACACATAAAATCTGAAAATATAAATATGGTATTTATTTTTCGAAGATCCGGCTAAAATATAAACGCATATTTTGAATATTTCTTGCCCTTTTATGTGAAAACCTATTTTTGGAAATTATTCAGTGAAATAAATTTACTCTAAATATCACATAAAAATAGAAATAAAATATGGTTATATTTTATATGACTTGTTTCGCTTATTATAAATGCATGTATTATAATTTGCGAATTTGAATATATTGTAGCTTATTTATTGCATATAAATTGTCAATCCTGGATTACGTGCATGTAAACCATGGTTATTGAGCTAAATATATTTTGTATGCATGCTTTGTTAATATGGTATGCATGATTTTGTTGAATTAATACTTTAATTGCGTAAATGATTGTTGTTTAGTATGATTAATTTTGGTAAATAAGTTTTGCATGTTTATATAAAGTGGCTTTTTTATAATTATGCAAAAATGATTTTCAAAATTAATATGGACTAAAAGTACATGTTAATATGCTTATTGTACCATATATTGATATGTACACTTTGCTAAATCATGGCTATATACGTAAATTTGTAATTTCTTGCAAACGTTCTATAACGCAGGGGTTCAGTGGTTTCCGCAAGGGAACCCGCGACGGAACAGCGCAAGAATAAACAATTTTACTAAACGTTTTAACAATATTTATACTATGTCCCCACACCCAAAAACTATCAATTTAGGAATTATTGGATGTTTATTTGGTCTTCATTGGTCTTTAGGGGGTGTTTGTTTCGGCTTATATGTGGGCTTATGAGCTTATTTGATTTCGGCTTATATAACATAAGCTCCACTTTTGTGGCTTATATTGAGACGTATGGGCTTATATAAGTTTATCTTATCGTAATAAGCTTGTATAAGCCCACAAGTCTCAAATTAAGCCAGAAAATTGAGGCTTATGTTATATAAGCCGAAATAAAAATGAGCTCATAAGCCCACATATAAGGCGAAACAAACACCACCTTAGTTTCAAATGAAGCCTGTAATGTACAAAGAAGGGAGTAAGTGTTTTTATATTATTCCTAAAAGGCTTTTCTTTTTTCTTGATTAAATTGTTTTTTTATCAAAATTTAGATTATTATTGTGATAAAATTGTTTTTTCTAATCCTATGTAACTCAATATTTACTTGAAAAAAAGTTCATAGTGGGTAAATGTGTTTATGGGTCAACCCAATGCGACGCGGTTTGACCCACATCAAATAGGTCATCCACTTGCTGCCAAACTGAACTTCATAAGTAAAGTTAAAAATTCAATCACTCACACATGACCATGTACCAGGCTCAACTTTCATGTCATAAAATCTGCATTACTTTAACAGTTACACAATCGCTTCGACTTGAACTAAGAGCATACACCAAGTACATAGCATCCTCACCACTGTTCCATTTCCTTTTCAAATACTACTTCCTGAAAAAACATAAATAAATGCAAGTATATATTAAGCCTTAATGCTTTGAATCAATATGCAGTAGTTATGGCATGGCACATTTTCAGTTCAGATTCCATATTAAAGATCAAATTTATTGCTACATGCCACACAAAGAGTTTATGTACCTCAGACGTCTATGGACAGGTTCAGAGACATCGATGACTTTCTGGCATCATGCACATATGCACTCTAGCAGAAGCTTAAGGCTGACATTGTTTACATATTTCAAATCAAAAAAAACTTCTATTTTTACCAAAGAAATTGTAGTACACAATTTCATTCGATCACTACATATAACATATGAGTATTAATTTTTTACCCATCATGCCACCCCTCTTTTTCTAAAGGGCTGTTTGGTTTGATGTTAAAGTGGATGTTTGGTTGCTAATTTTTCTTCCATAAAGGGTGTGTTTGGTTGATGATTTTTCTATCAAAAAGGGCTGATTGGTTTGGTGTCAAAAGAGGTCTTTGGTTGATGTTAAAAAAATAAACATAAAAAGTAACTTTGCAGAAAAATTACTTTTTAGGGTTGGTTAATACAATGTGATTCGGTGTTAAAGAAATAAAACAGCAAAAATGTGATCGATATTGAGCTAATACATGACTTTATTATAATACCTATAGATCTCTTGGCAACTTTTGGGTAGGCGTTGTGCATTCCAATATTAAGACTAAGATATGTCTGGATAACTTTAAAATGGTCTTAAGTAGGTTATAAATTTAGTTTTTATGTGTTCAACACAGAAACCTGGCCATTGATGAAATCTTCATTTTTGTCAGAAGAACATCCTTTAAGATATGCTTTATTTCCTGGTTAATTACAGCAGTTCTAGCTGCTTCGACTTGATCCTACATAGAAATGGAATAAGATTGTCAGTTAACTCGAGGATAAATAGAGGAAAAACTAAATAGCAGCATGTTTCTAACAGCCTTTCTAAAAACCTAATTTAGGGGTGTTTGGATTATTTATTTGAAAGAGCATAGCTCTTTTGAAAAGCTTATGATTTGATTTATTTGTTTATTTACCAAAAATGAGACGATAAGTTCTCAACATGCTCTTTTTCTTGAGCTTATTGAGTTTCAAAGACAAATAAACCAATAAGCTTTTTATATAAGCCAAACTAAACGTCATTTAGGATGTTTCGGCACCGCTAAAGATCAGCAATTGTACAACTCAAAAACGATACTTCAATATTCAATTTTATTGCTCAGGCTGGTGCCCTTTTTTTTCTTAACAATATATCAATAAGCTATCTAAAACACACCGAAAATTGGATGATTTTTGGACCAAGTTATCATTTGCAAGAAAGAACGTCACTTCCTGTCCCAATTAACGACCGAGCTGAAAAACAACATTGAAACATAATTTATAATCATTATTATTTAAATTCTGTATTTAACAATCTCAGGGTAGCCTCAAGATCGTCAAGTTCAAAAATTGGTAGGTGAACGTCTTGGTATGGTTAGGAAAAAGTAAGAGGCGGCCACAAGAATACCAAAGAAAAAAAACTCTGATTTTTGGTAAAAGTCACCCTGTTGTCTGTTTAGTGGTCTTCTATTTCTTCGGATATGGTGGAGTTAGGAAAAAGTAAGAGGCGGCCACAAGAATACCAAAGAAAAAAAACTCTGATTTTTGGAAAGTCACCCGTTGTCTGTTTACCGTGGTTCTTTCAATTTTTTTACCTTGGAGGAAAGCTGGTCAGGACAAGAAAGCATGTCGGAACGCAAAACCTAAGTCCCTACATGGAGGTGGAGTACATCCTGGTCATACCCGAGCGCTTCAGGTACATGACACAGGTTAAAGCCAAGACTACTCCTGGACCCGATGCTCTTGTTGGGGTGTTCAGATTTAATACCAAATTAAGAGTTACTAATTTGTTAAAACATTCGCACTAAAAAGTCCCTGTATAGGATCCAGAACTCGGCCGGGTTAATTTTGTGGGCATATAAAAGTATATACACCCACATCGAACCCAAAAAGTCTCGTAACATATCTTTGTTGAATCCCAAATGGATGGAAATTGAAAGTAAAGGCCATGACCGGAAAGTAAACAGTAAAAATAGGAGCTTACATTCCACGTACTGCTTATCCACTATAAATTTACCTATCGTAATGAATACGTTTTGTTTAGTCTTTTGCATGCATAAACTCAGTTCGGATTCTTGGTGGCTTGCAGCTTGCTGTTCCATAAACAAAAAAAAATTTATTCATATATATATATATATGTAGTAGTAACTCACTAACATAGCAACCCTAAAAAAGTTTTAAACCCAAGCCATGATCTTTCAGTTTGTTGGTCAGTATACAACTCTATATAGTAAAGTGATATCCTGCTACTATGGTACTTCATACAACCCAGTTCCACCCAATCATAGGTCGCCCCAAGCACAATACCAAATTAATGGATTGACTACAACTATTTGCATCTTCTTATTACATTTCCTCTTTTAAAGTTAAGATGAAAGGGATGAACATATCTCGTCATAGCGCGAGATAAACATACTTCCAATGTCCGCTGTCAACTCACTCAAGATATAGTAAGTATTATTTTCCTGGCGTACATTGTTATGGTTAAAAAGATTATTTGAGCCACTGACATATGAAAATATTATACTATCATGCATAGCTCAACCATGGTATCTTCAAAAGTGGTAAAACATGGAAAACCAACAAAACCCAAAAAGATAAGTATCTCAAGCGTGCTCAGGGGTCCAAATTTAATTATATGAGTACATGACACCAAGCCACCACTTTTGCTGAGTATTAAATTGCCAAAGTTTAATTTCCATACATTAAGGCCCGAGGGTAGTTGACAAGATACAATCACGAATCATTAGTATGAAGTTATGAATGAGAATGTTCCAAATAGTAGCACATGTCTTATAGTTAGGCACATTGATGAAATGAAAATGGATATGTACTTTTCCTATCAATGTCTAAAATTCAAAACAAATACCTTCTCAAACGCAATGATCAAATTGTCTCTAGCAGTAGTAAAAGGGGTATCAAACTGATATGCTTTCGGAAAATAAGGTAAACAGTCAAACAAGTACATCTCCAGAGTAAGAAGCCAGAATAGCAAGCTGAAAATAAATAAATAAAAGGTTAAGCCAAATAGGTAGCTAAAACAAATAAAAGGTAATTTCACAATACAAAAAACTTTACAAACCTGATGATGAGGATTGTCACTGGAAGGCCAAAAAGTAGCAGCTTGCTTATAGTAGGTTACTGCTGTAGCAAAATCACATGGATTTAGAGCACCCTCTCCATACAAACCTTTGACAAAGGAATGTCATTCTGTGGGTCCTCTAAGATATTACCCACAGAACGGATTTTGGTGATTCGGTCAGGACCAGGTCGTGCAACACCTTCTCAGCAAAGAATTTCCAGTTTCCAATTAGTTTTTTACATTACCAATAATAATAGAGCTTATTAGTAGAGGTTGCCTTGTTGACCCATTTACTTATATATGAGTTGATACATGTTATGTCATTTTTAACATGTTAAATGGGTTAATTTAAAAAGTTTAGCTAAAAATAAATGGGACAAATGGGTTGAAAGCCACACAAAGTGTATTCCAATGCATAAGTTTTGTTGATATAATGCATGTGCACTTACAAATGGAATTTACAGTTGCATTATGCAGCTGGAGTGAAGGATATGCTGGAGAACTAATTCAAGGGAGAAGACTTCCCGTCACAGCACTACACTGTGAAGATGGGTGAGTTAGCAAGTTAGTATCGCTAATCTGTACGTCTTCCAGCATCTGATCTTACTCTTTTAGTTCCTACTCATATTTGACAAATTCAACTAAAAATGCACTTCTAATAAGAATACTAAACAACCCAATATAAAAACAGTTTCATTAAGCAATCAATAACCTTGTGTATCCATGATCATTTACTATCAGCCAACTGCTGTTTCTTCATAAACTGAAATGCCAACAACTATTTTCTTAATAGTTTGTTCTTAAAATGATTTCGGCAACTAAAGACTCTCTCAAGTTTTTTGTTATGTTAATCAATTTTAGATGGCCATGCGTATACTACACAAATGAATTAGATGAATAAACTTATATTTATTGAGTTTACTTTAAGGAGTGGGGCATGACCATGAGCCTACTTCGGAGCCATAATTCCAAATGGACCAAAATAATAACCCTAGAAATACAACTTTAATCATGATTATGCCCATTTTGATAATCTAAATGTGTTAATTTTTTGTATATTTTTTAAAATATCTATTTTTAAAGTATTAAATGCTTTATGAAAATATAATAAAATACATGGTGGATATTGGAACACAACGTCTAAGCTCCAAACTTGATTAGGGCTTTCAGGCCAAGATACGATGAGATTTCACAAATAGAAATTGCACGCGAGCCAATATTTTAAGATCATCCAACATAACACAACTGAGTCATATTCAGTTCCATTTTTAGCTACAAATACAATAAATAAAAATTCACTTATCAAGGTTAAAAAAATTAAATGAATACAAGATTACAATACAAAGCAATAATAACAAAGTTTCAATCTATAATAACAAAGTTTCAATTATGAATACAAATACAAATACAAATCTATAATAACACAGTTGAGACTATCAATCCACTTTTACAAAACTTACACACAAAAATAAGAAAGAAAGGTCTAGATTACAACAAACGTTTTTGAAGGTGCCATCATTAACGATGTTCCAACAATTATTATACAACAAAAAAGCTTCATAATGACCAACCCATCTATGCCTCCACATTCAACATAACAAATTCATATATTTTAGGGGGTTTGTGTTGTTCATGAAGATCAATTCACATATTTTAGGGGTTTTGTGTTGTTCATGAAGATCAATTCATAGCAATTATGATTTTGATTCATGGTTTGTGTTTGATGATCATAGTCGTTTGGATCATACCAATCATAGTCGTTTATGATTTTGATTTATGGTTTTTGTTTTGGGTTCTGTTCGTGTGTTTTCTTAGGCAGAATTTTTGGTAAGGTTTTATTTACATTAAATGCTGAAAGAGGAGAAAGTTTCTAGGCCGTTGATTAAAAATGAATATACATGTGTCATTTTTTCAATTTTTTGCTTCAAGATCAAAAAATCAAAAACCTTCTTTTATATAGGTTATATATGGTTTGACGAAAGACCTAATCGGTCGTTAATTAGTTTGGTTATGAAATAATAACGATAAAGGTCTTTTTAATTAATGGGTAATTAAATGTAATTAATCATAAATATCAGAAAAGTCAAAAAGTCAATACCAAGGGGTGTTTTCCATTGGTTCAACCGGCCATAGCCCAAGGAGGGGTATGGGTTGGGTTTTAAGCTGTTTTTTCCTCCTAGATATGTATTTTAGGTAAACCATAAATTCATCTAGTATATAAGGAGGATCCTAGAGCTCATAATTCACATCCCTCTCTTCTCTCCTCTCTTGGTCGACGCAAACAAACACCCATTTTAGGGTTTTCTTTGTGTTTTGCTATTATTGGTGTTCACTTGTTCGTTGTTCAAGAACTAGCAGTCGGGTTGATATCTTTTGACGTGTGTGTGGATACTTCATGTTATGAGGTTATTTAATTTTTAGTAACTAGAAGTAGTATTTGGTTTGAACATTATTACACAGGTGCGTGTACTCGAAGTGTCTTTGATTCGTCACTAGCTTGGTTGCTAAAGGTATGTTACCTTATTTATGTTTATGGTTTTTTATGTGTTAATTATTTATGCTATATGTGATCTATATCCGCTGCGTAGCTCGTTTAATATTAATGTAATATTAGGTTATTTAGATAACGATTTCCAACAGTGGCAATCAGAGGACATCTCAATAGCGTATAGTAATTACATTAAAAACGTTAAATAACATTGTGTAAAAATGTCGCCTAAATATGTGGTTATTTTCTTGATTATATGTGGCAAATTATTGTAGGATAATTATTTAAGTGAAATAATATTTGCCCTTATTGGTCACTGTAATTTGGAAATAAAAATATGAACATTATTTTTACATGATTTCTAAATTCGTTTATTCATGATTATATTTTGCGGTTTTTAGATTTTTTATATTTTTATATTGTTGTTATTTTATCTTGAATATATTGTCATATATGGGAGTAAATGCATGTAACCCATGTTTTTAAGCTTAATATATATATGTATGCATGAGAATCTTACGTGAATTATTTGATTAATTGCAAAAGTAGGAAAGACTTTTGTTGGATAAATGCTTGAAGTGCGTACATGATTCTTGTTTAGTATGATTAAATTTGGGTAAATATGTTTTGTATGTTTTATATAGTCCGTTTTTTATATAATTATGCAAAAAATACGATTTTCAAATAATTACATATGGACTAAAAGTACATGATTAAAAATGCTTATTGTATACTTATATCGATCGGTACACTTTACTAAATACTTGGACTATTTACGTAAATTTGTAATTTTTCATGAAAACGTTCTATTAACGCAGGGGTTAGATGGTTTTCGCAAGGGAACCGCGACGGAAAACACGCTAAGTATACATAAAATTTTACATAAACCGTTTTAAACAATATTTTAAGTATGTCGTAGTAGTTTTACTAGGGTATTGATTTATTTATCTTAGGGTATTATCCTTATCCATTGTAAGATGTAGTAAGATCACTTATACTTGGAAATGTTGTAAACATGGCAACCCTAATTTTATAAATGGCATGTGATTTATAAAATGTAGGGATTTGTATTTATAGAAAGTTTTAAAACGAAAATGAAAATGTTTTAAAAATAACTAGTGTTATAAGGTTGTATGCATGCTTCGTTATACACAATTTTGGTAACATTGTTTTTATCAAATTCTACCTTAAAATTAAGTCATTTGTCATCCAAATATGAAATCACATGAGTTGTATTTTTACTCTAAAATAGTTTTAGGTAAATATGCAAACAAGGTAATATAACAATCGTATGGTCAGACCTGAGACTGTAAAATTACTGATTTTCTATTAGATGACTTATATTGAGTATGGTTGTCCAGAACTTTGACCCGAGACATATGATGGGGTTAAACATTTTACTTGACATTGTAATTCTGGATTATAATGCCTTGTGCCTCACAAAGGCTAAGAGTTGCACACGTTTGCAATTATCACACGCTGATTACCCTTTGCGTTTACCATTTCTAGTAGATCAACTGCATTAATGGTAGAATGTCAAGATTGATCTTAGACTCTTGATAAAATTAATTGTTGAATTTTTTAAACATAGGTAGTTAATTTTATAAGAGATTCATTATCAA
>BQNB010181974.1:0-12541 GCA_026074375.1 Tanacetum coccineum
TGGAAATATTATTACTATATGTATATGCTATTCTTTATCAATTTTACTTTGAGCACTCACAAATGGTATATAACGAGTTGGAAAATGACTCGAGCATTGCGGCGGGGGCTAACATGTTACTACAATGTATAGGTAAAACGTAGATAGCAGGGAAGGTATGGTATATGCCAAGAATGCAAAAGAAGAGCTAATATATATTAGTTATGAGTAGAGGTGTTCTTTCTAAATGTAAACATAATTCTATATATTTGTTCGTGTATGTGGCCGCTGGGCTGAAACCGGCAAACAGTACCCAGCGACCCACATCTAACCAATATCAAATACCCACCGGTGTTGACTCAGTACTAAGAAGGATAAGTATGAGGAAGCCTCGGGAAAAACCAATACATCCTATTATCCGGGTACTCCCTATTAACCGGCGGTTCTTGGTAAGAACCGTGCGCGTGCAGCCAACCCGGGATTTGGGGGATCTTGTCTGTCACGTGAAGGCGCCGCCTGACAAAAATGTACAATAGTGCGGCGCGACTATACCCCAAGCACATTCAATGCAACACACACAAACACCACATTTACTATACTCATGTTGCCTAACGGCTATAATAATATCAAGTACTTACTCTCATGCCGGAGCTTGGTCCTGGGATAAAACCCGAGACGAGGCTAACGTGCGTTGTCTTCTCGACAGGCTTGCTGAGCATTAAGAATCCTCTAGAGGGCAACACTTATCCTTCCTAGCGGATCTTTGCATCAACAAATTAGCGCCATCCGTGAGACCCGTTATTCAATGTGCCTAAACGTTATAGAATGGCATGTCCCGAACTAATTACTCCAAATGAAGGAACCTCAAACCAAAACACCACCAAAAGCGTCATCGAAGGGCACGTATCGGCCCTTAAAGAACTCTTAAAGGAGCCGAGTAACCGAGATCTCATCAAACCTATGCTCTTGGACTTTGATGACATCCAGGACAGTAGTGACGAAGAAATCCAAGACGACATGAAGGGAAAGGCAAAAGTAGGCGATGAAGATCTAAGCAAGCCATTCAAAGAAGTGCTAAAATGCCCTTTCACCAGAAAAATTGTCGAATTTTCGTCACCAGGTCACAGGATGCCAGCAAACGTTAAAATATACGATGGTACGGGTGATCCAGAAGATCACGTGGGCCGATTTATGGGAATAGGAAATCAAGGAGAATGGCCCATGCCGGTATGGTGCAGGATGTTCCAACAGACCCTTGACGGCAAAGCAAGGGCGTGGTTCGACAAACTTCCATGGGGGAGCATCGACAATTGGGGTACCTCAAAGAGAAATTTCTCAATAGGTTTGGGATGCTTAAGGCCTGTGATAAAGACCCAACGGAAATTTCAAAAATCATTCGTAAGGCCAATGAAACTCTCCTCGTTTCAAAGAAAGGTGGGTGAGTGAATCCAATGTTATTCCCAACGTACCGAAACTAATGCAAATCTCATCCTTCATGAGCTCCCATAAGTGTCCAGAGCTAGCAAAGCGCTTCTCGGACAGTATACCCAAGACAGTGAACGGGATGCTAAAAAGAGTGGACTATTTGCGGTCAGAAGAAGCATTCCGTAGCACAGAGTTGCCCAGGGGCGAGTTCCAGCGGAGAGACACGCCGGTGCATTGGGTATAACGAAATGACCGCAACCAGCATTTTTCTTTTGGGAACAACCGTCGCAGGCCAGAACATAAACCTATTGCTAGAACGTCAGAACGCCACGCCCCATATGTGCCACCGCATCGTCCGAATCAAGAATTCCGCTGGCTAAGAGTAGTTCTGACCTTGGATTCATTATCAAGCACTCCCAGGAAATATTAGCAACGAAACACCAACTACACCTACCCCAACCGGCACCGCTAGTAGGAGTGCCCAACAAAGAGAACTTAAATAGGTACTGTGACTATCATAATGAAAAGGGACATAACACGAATGACTGTTTCCATTTAAAATAGCAGTTAGAAATAGCTCTAGAATCTAGTAAATTAAATCACTTGGTGAAGGACGTGGGGCAAAGAGGAAGAGGGGGGTAACGGAACAATGGCCTACAAAAGGCAAAGGTGATAAACATGGTCCAATGTCACTCACTTGACCGGAAAAGGAAAACCACGATGACGGATGAAAAATAGATGAATGTTCCTATAACCTTTCCACCAGTCTTAGCACGAGATCTCTCAGAAAAAGCATTGATGGTAGAAGCCAAAGTGGAAGGATATTTGGTCCGAAGGATACACATAGACGAAGGGGCTTCAATCGAGATCTTGTTTGAGCATTGCTTCAATATGCTACACCCGTCCATCCGGTCGAGGTTAGTTGAAATGCAAACCACGGTATCTGGATTCTTAGGAGAACAGGTTAAGCCATTAGGAAAGATCGAGCTTGATGTATGCTTCGGGGGAAGCGAGCGATGCCAGAGGGCAATTATGAAGTTCATAATCATCCCATCACCTTCCCCTTATAACATCATCATAGGAAGGCCGGGCTTAAAGTAACTCAGGGCCGTCTCGTCCACCATCCACGGGATGATGAAATTCCCAACTCCTTGGGGAGTAGCAATGTTGGTATCCCAAACACCGACAATGTTTAAATGTAGAAGAGAAGGAAAGAAGCAGGCAGTAGAACCGCCAGAATATAAAGAGACTCAGGACAAGGCAGGCCTAATGGAGCAAGTACTTGTTAACCCCGCCTACCCAGAGCAGTTGGTAGTGATAGGAAAAGGCCTCTCACCAGAAGGCTCAACCTAACTCAAGAATTTACTAAAGAGAAACACCTATGTTTTTGCATGGGAGCCGACAGATATGACCGGGGTACCAAAAAGAATCATTAAACACACTCTCAATGCCAACCCATCAGTAACACCGGTAAGTCAAAAGAGAAGGGTATTTTGCTCTGAAAAAAGTCGGGTGATAACTAAGGAAGTAGCCGAATGGCTGAAGGCAGGGATAGTTAGGCCGGTAAAATATCCCACCTGGATATCAAATCCAGTATTAGTAAAGAAAGCAGACGGAAGCTGGCGAATGTGAATTGACTTCAAAAATATCAATGCCGCATGCCCAAAGGATTATTACCCGTTGCCAGAAATAGATAGCAAAATAGAAGCCGTCATGGGTTTCCCACTCAAATGTTTCTTGGATGCATACAAAGGTTACCACCAAGTGAAAATGGCGGAAGAAGATGAGGAAAAAAACTGCTTTCTTTACATACCAAGGTACGTACTGTTACACCAAGATGCCATTTGGCCTCAAGAACGCGGGGGCAACATACCAGGGGTTAGTCGATGAGGCATTCCAATCTCAAATTGGGATAAATATAGAAGTATATGTAGATGATATGGTGGTAAAAAGCAAATCCGAAAGGGAAATGTTAGCGGACATAGCGGAAACATTCGACAACCTCAAAAGAATCAGTATGAAGCTAAATCCAAAAAGTGCTCGTTTGGAGTCACAGAAGGAAAGTTCTTGGGATACATGGTTACCTCAGAGGGCATACGGGCCAACCCAGTAAAAACCAAGGACATTGCAGAAATGCAGTCACCCAGAGCTTGGGGGGAAATGCAAAGTCTGGCAGGAAAGTTAGCGGCGCTAAACCGTTTCCTCTCCCGGTCAGCAGAAAAGTCGTTGCCTTTCTTTGAAACATTAAAAGACATCACTAAGGAAAACAAACACGATTACCGATGGACAGAAAAGGCAAAAAACGCTTTCCAAGAGCTCAAGAAGATGGTCCTAGACCTACCGGCTCTAACGACTCCTCTCCCAAAAGAAACCTTGTTTGTATACCTAGCGACATCAAAAGAAGCAGTAAGTGCAGTACTGTTAGTGGTAAGGCATGGGAAGCAACACCAAGTACACTATGTAAGTAGAACATTACATGACGCAGAACGAAATTATGCTCCGCTGGAGAAGATGGCACCAGCCTTACGACACGTATCCAGAAGATTGAGAAGATACTTCGAAGCTCATCCTATCACTGTCATCACGGATCATCCATTTAAGCAAATTTTAAACAAGGAAGACATATCAGGGAGGTTAGCACAATACTCCGTTGAGCTGGCAGCATACAACATCACGTATAAACCTCGTAGTGCTATCAAGGGATAGATACTGACGGACTTTATAAATGAGGTACCGGTGGGTAGCGAAGCCATGGTACCACGACAAACCCAGTACACAATCGACCATCAGAAAGACTGTAAGGAAGAATGGGTACTTTACACAGATGGAGCGTCTAGTGCTAAAGATTATGGCGCATGCTTGGTCCTCATCATCCCTATAAAGACGAAGTATACATACGCTCTAAGGCTCAATTGCGAAAGCACCAACAACCAAGCTGAGTATGAAGCTCTCCTAGCAGGGTTAAGGATTGCCAAGAAGATGGGGGTGCAATCCTTGTCTGTTAATGTAGACTAAAAATTGGTAGCCAGCCAAATCAACGGCAACTATAAAGCTTGTAAGGAAAACATGATTCGATATCTATCCAAAGCAAAAGAATACATCGGTTGCTTCAAAAATTTGAAAATTCAAAACATACCCGAAACAAAAACCAAAAGGCAGATGTATTAAACAAGCTGGCCTCAGTAGCATTCAACCACCTTACCAAAGAAATTTTGGTAGAAACATTGGATGTACCATCAATGGACATTGAGGAGATAAATGCAGTAGTGGAAGAAGAGGGGGAAACATAGATGACACCCATCATCAACTGTCTCGAAAGAGGAGTATGGCTGGAAGACCAGAATGAGGCACACGCCTTAAGGATGAAGATAGGTCAATACATCATGGAAGAAGGGGTTTTGTTCAAAAGATCTTACCTAATGCATATGCTTTGGTGCGCCAGCCCGCTACAAGCCAATTAGATGTAGCATGCATTTAAAAGCAAGATCGGTGGTGGCAAAAGCCATCCGGCAAGGGTACTATTGGCCAACAATGCACCGAGACGCAAGAGAAGAAATACGCAAATGTGACTCATGCCAAATCCACTCTCCAATCCCCAAGCTCCCCAAAACCCTGATGACCTCAATCATGGCACCCTGGCCATTCTTTCAATGGGGAATGGATGTGCTAGGGCCACTGCCTGAAGCCTCAGGGAAAATAAGATTCGTAATTATAGCCATGGACTACTTTACAAAGTGGATAAAGGCCAAACCGCTAGCCAAAACGACAAGAAAAGAGGTTAAGAAGTTTGTATGGGACAACATTGTCTGTCGGTATGGACTACCAAAGATAATTGTAACGGACAATGGAACCAACTTTATCCACGACCCTTTCAAGAGCTGGTGTAAGAAACTAAACATCACGCAGATAAACACAACCGTCGTACATCCCCAGGCTAACGGCCTGGTAGAAAGAGCAAATAGGAGCCTCATGGAAGGAATCAAAACTCGGCTAGGAAAGGAAAGGAAAGGTTGGGTGGATGAATTGCCCAACGTCTTATGGGCTCACCGGACATCACTTAAGACTAGCAATGGCGAGACACCATATAGTTTAACATTCGGAAGTGAGGCAGTAATCCCTGCAGAAATCGGTATACCCACACGTCGGACAATGATGATCAAGGAAGGAGATGGCAACGAAGAAGAAATGAGGTTGAATATTGACCTGCTAACAGAAAGAAGAGAAGCAGCTGCTATCCGGGAGGCAAGATACAAGATGAAAATGGAACAGTACTACAACAAAAAAGTGCGTCCCATGTCTTTCAAAGTAGGTGAATATGTCTACCGGAAGAATGAAGCTAGCCGGGTGGAAAACTTAGGAAAGTTAGGCCCAAAATGGGAAGGACTATACTTGGTGGTGGAAGCGTACCAGAATGGCTCATACGAGCTACGTACAATGGATGACAGGGAGGTACCTCGCGTCTGGCATGCGATCAATTTGAGAAGATGTTACTTGTAGGAGTCATTGTGTTTAGAATTCCAACTCTAATGTAATTTGTTATGAATAGTAATGAACAATCAAGTCACTCCCCATGTTAAGGGAGAGGTAATTTTTTGACTATGTGATGTGTAACACAAAGGTGGATAAATTATTATGTGACTCGGATGCCAGTCGGTTTAGCAACACCTACCGGCTGAGGCGTAGTCAATATCTACAAAGGTAGATAAATTATTATGTGGCTCGGATGCCAGCCGGTTCAGCAACACCTACCGGCTGGGGAGTAGTCAATATCTACAAAGGTAGATAAATTATTATGTAGCTCGAATGCCAGCTGGTTCAGTAACACCTACCGGTTGGAGCGTGGCTAATATCTATCACTAGACAAAGAATTATGTGGCTCGGATTACCTGTCGGTGTTGGCATACAATCAACTGGTCGGGACGTGGTCAATGTCTATTATCCACAAGTGTGTGATTTGGAGGATGGCTCGCTACCTCCGGCCTGGAAATGGTCAATGAACGGACAAATTATTATGTGGCCCCCAACGAACCGCTAATCCCCTCTGGTTGGTGCAAGTGGGCAATATCCATATCCCTGGAATACCACAAAGGAACAAGATTTTGCAAAAATCAAAACAATACTAAAGTAATAAGCAAGCCAAAACTATGAAAGTATATGGGCCATATATAGACAAGCATAACATTCAAACAAGACAAAGTGCAAATATTGTTTAAGTACAATGATAAGGCGTTCAACAACTCGGCCCCTTTGGAACAGTAGTAGAGCAATTTACATAATCTTATTAGTATCTAAGCAATGGAAGCTGTTGGTGTATCCGAGGACTCCGCAAAGGAGTGGGACCTGTATCGTCGACCATGATATTCTAGAGACCGCTGGGATCTAGAAGGTACATGCGAGCAACTTTGTCGACGTATGGATACCTCCGGTCAAAGAGCTTCTCATATTCATCTAATTACAAAGTTTCAGAGGAGCAAGGTCAAATCGGTTTGGAGTTGCCTTTAAAATAGCTTGAATATTGCATCCTTACGGGACCAATGGTTATTCCATATATAAACTTTGCCAACCTGCGAGGATAAAAACTCTCCTATCGAACGCTTGTATTCAGCACTCTGTGTAGCTGACGCACCACAAATAGGGCGATATTGAATTACAATCCCGTTGCCATACCATTCGCATTGCCAGCTTCAACGGCCCATAACGATCCTTTTTCAACTCTCAGTTGGCATTGAGCGTCTGGCTTCAGGATTGCCTTAAGTGCCTCTTCAAGCTGTTTGATCTGATTAGTCCGTGAAGAATTCAGCTGGTCTGCCTCTTTTTTCTCTTCTTCCAACTCCTCCAGCCTATCCTGCAAACTTTTCTCTCGGGTTAGGGCCCCATCATAATTTTTGGAAAGCTGATCATAGGCAGATACTTTCTCATCATAAGCCGACTGAACCGCAGCCAATTCTTTCTTGCACTCCTTGTAAGGAGCCTTCACATCTTTGCAAGACTCGTGGGCGTAGACAAGGTCAGTGTGCTGTTCCTTCAAAGCCTCAAAGCGAAGCAGGGTGTTTGCTTGCTGTTGGACAGACTGACATAATAGCTTCCAAGACCGCTTGATAGCAGACTCATCCCGGACACCCTCATTAAAAAACTCTTCGTCAGCAGGAGTAAAGAGGTTCAACATCATATCTCGGCATACGCGCGAGTTATCCATGCGGCTTGAATCCGTGAGCCCCCATTGAGGAGTAAAAGGAAGGTTACCAAAGCGTCCAGTGGAGTAACCTAAAAAAAGAGTAAGCAACAGGGTTACGGAGAAGGAAGCAAAGAAAACGGAAAGTACTTACTAGTTTCCACTTCCGACACAACATTTTCATAGGCAGGCTCCTCCACGGTGTCAAGGTGTCGACCTGCGAAGAATCACGGCGATTAATAATTAACCTACAAAAAACGTATGTAATAATAATAATACAAAACGTGCGTAAAACTATACCGGAGTGATGAGCAGGGCTGGGCCGAGTTTGCAATCCAGATAAGCCACCCTCGTTGTCACCATGCCCTTCGAGGGCAAAGGAAGCGTCAACATTTCCCTGACCCCCCTCATCAATAACCAACTTGCTAGCAAAAGCAACCCGGGGGAGGGGGGGGGAATAGCGTGCTCATCCGTCTAGTCTCACAAAGTATCCATACGACAAACTGACAAGGGTGGAGAAATATGCTCCTCGTTGGCCAAAGTCTCCCAAGGTTTAACATGGTTCAAAGGAGTGGGAGAAGACACATGTTCTGAACCAGGTTGCAGTTGAGGCCCAACGCGAACCCTCCTTTTCGTACGAGGACCTTCCCTACCAACATCCTTGTTAATAACCGGCTTGGATTAAATATTAACGGGAGGAACCTTAGCTGCGGCTTTCTCCACAGCTTTCCTTTTCTTATTCTCTTTATCATCAAGAACCTTTCGGCACGATATTTCGGCCATCATCATATCGCCAGTCTTTGAGGGAACATCCTCTAACCGCTCTGCAGGAGAAGCTAGGTGGGTCACCCTAGCTGCACCGGGTGAGAGAAGAGCGCCAACAGAGACTTTGCAACCTTTGGAATTGGGGAGTCGCAAAAACTCAGCCATGGTGATAACTGTAAAAAAAACACAATGATCAAATCGGCAGACAAAAAGAGAGGAGAGGACTGACGAGACAAGTATATTACCCTTCCCCTCCGAATCCTTTAGAGAAAAAGCACGACCGACGTCCTTCCAAATGTTGGAAAGACCTACAACGTATAAAACACTAAGGGGTGGTCTGCGAAGAGAGATAACGACCTCCCGCAGCTTGGCGACGTCTAATGCGTTATATTCACTAGGCCCGGGAAAAGGATCCGCGACACTAGAATCATGGTGCCGCCAGGCCATAGCAATGGGAGCGGCCCTCCGGTCAACCAGGAAAAATTTATCCTTCCATTTTTTTAGTAGGGGCTTCTTTTAAGCAGGGCTTGCAATTCTTTCCGGCCCTATTCTGAAACGAGAACCAATTGCCTTGTTTGCACAACTTGTAAAAAACGCGAAAGAGAGGCACGATGGGAGTAATATCTAATGAGCGGCAATACATCTCAAAAAAAGGTAACACGATTCACACCCAACGGTACAAGCTGAGAAATGTGTACACAAAGGTGTTCTATAACCTTCTAGAAAAAAGAAGAAAAAGGGACCCGTAAGCCCCATTGTTGAAAGTGATGAGCGTAGAGCCCAATGGCACCGGGAGGTAGAACATTCATAGTCATACCTTCCGGAGCAACCCGCGGATGAAGATCCTCCGGAATACCATATAACTTGACCAAGTATTTAACATGACTTTTGGTTAAGGAGGATTTATACAGGTGCATGTCAAAATTTAGGGAGGGAGCAAGCCTCCAAAGCAGGATCAACCGGTGCGGCATCAGGTATGTTCAGGTCATCGGACTCATCTAACGACATAGTAAAGGATTCGAAGGGAGGATAACCGGATAACAAAAAAAAGAGAAGAGGATGGGCAAGAGAGAAAACACACCTGAAGGAAACAAATAAAGGCAGGAGACGAGCGGAGAAAATCAGTAAAAAGAAGAGGTAATTGTAAAAATGAAGAGGGGCAGACTATTTATAGAGGAAAGAAGTGGAATATGGAATGTCGCGCCGTGTCAGAAGCCGACGTGGCCAGATCGCAGCCACACAATGGGAGCAATCACATACGTGGCGCAATCTCACATAACAAGGTGCGATCCAGCTAAGCTTTTTAACCTTTAGTAAATTATGGTATTTGTCTTGTAGCCCATTAATTAGGAGCGGGGACGGAAGACCTAAAAAACGGGGACGAGGGGAGAAATTTTCAGTTAAACAAGTATTGTACCAACACTTTGTTGATACAACACTGGGGGGGGACATGTTCGTGTATGTGGCCGCTGGGCTGAAACCGGCAGACAGTACCCAACGACCCACATCTAACCAATATCAAATACCCACCGGTGCTGACTCAACACTAAGAAGGATAAGTATGAGGAAGGCTCGGGAAAAACCAATACATCCCATTATCCGGGTACTCCCTATTAACCGGCGGTTCTTGGTAAGAACCGTGCGCGTGCAGCCAACCCGGGATTTGGGGGATCTTGTTTGTCACGTGAAGGCGCCGCCTGACAAAAGTGTACAGTAGTGCGACGCGGCCATTCCCCAAGTGTCAGGAACAGTAAGCACTCTACAGTACTCGGGGTAGTATAAATACCCCAAGCACATTCAATGCAACACACACACAGACACCACATTTACTATACTCATGTTGCCTAACGGCTATAATAATATCAAGTACTTACTCTCACGCCAGAGCTTGGTCCTGGGATAAAACCCGGGACGAGGCTAACGTGCGTTGTCTTCTCGACAGGCTTGCTGAGCATCAAGAATCCTCTGGAGGGCAACACTTATCCTTCCTAGCGGATCTTTGCATCAACAATATCTCTATGTCATATTCAGTTTAGCGAAACACTAAGAACGTATACGTTATTTCAAACAATAGTGCGTCAGTTTACTATTTAACAAACATACAAACAAAAGTTTATTACTCTAGCACAAATGCCATCTACTCACAACTACAACATAATTTTAAGAACGCGTTACCTGTTTATGGCAGTTACAGCTAACTCGAGGACGAACATGTTACGCTTCTCCAACAAACTGGACTGTTCAATTACTATATTCCTATAATCTCTGGCTTATCGTACTCATCCGGACCTTCTACAATCAGGATAAGAAACCACCAAAAATCACAATAGGAAATAAAATCATCTACTTAATGATGTTCTTTTAACGTATATCAGAACTGAGAGGTCATGGATATATGTAGTAAAAGAAGAAAATAAAGGGACTTACTTGTGGAAAGCTTTCTGAATTTGCCTCTGATTTGCATCCTTTTTTTACTCCTAACACTTGTTTATTTTAAGTACATAAACATATGTAAGGATAAACTTTCATGACATAATGTTTCAAGAATCAGAAAAATAATAGTGATTTGTATAATCTAGTTATTTGGCAGAAAAAAAGTTTCTACATCCAAATCGATTACTACATTTTTAGCATATGAAAAGGATTTGTTTTCAAAATGTTTTTGTAGCATATAATTTACTCACTATTCTAGCCTGAAATAGTAAAATCTAAATTGTGTATAAATCTTTTGTTGCTTTCCACACCCAAATGTTCTTCCTGTGATCCAACAGTATCAAAGAAGATGAAGTTTAGACTCTGTTAGCCATAGATGGAGAATGTATGAAACCTTTGTGGTGTTAACATAAGATAAATGCAAATCACTACAAAGTTTTAAAGACTTTAGTAATCACATATCCTTCTAAGGGCATATCAATGATTGCAAGCATATCAATGATTGCAAGAGCAAAGTAAACTATACCTGCTGAAGCCTCGACACAACAAATTACTCCATCCGTCTCATTTTTATTGTCCATCTTTCCTTTTTGGGATGTCCCAATTTAATTGTCCACTACTAAAAATAGACAGAGAAGTTTGATCAAGTTTACTATATTACCCTTGTTTGAAATTATTATTACGAACTTTAAAGAAGACTTTAATTAATTAGCTAAGGGTAAAACTGTCATTCTGTCAAAAAATAAGAGAGAGAAAGCAGTAATAAATGCACTTTTATTAAACTGTGTGTTTTTTGTCGGGGGACAATAATTATGGGACGGAGGGAGTAATCAAAAATGTTTCCCTCCGTAACACGTTTTCGTTTTGGTTTTAAATTTCTAAAAATGCAACGAGTCAACGCTTAATTGTACGGGATGATACGATTATCGTCGGTAACATTCAAATATACCACGTCGATCGAAACGATGACACGAGCACGATGGTGTATGTCTTATGTCCCGTCGAGCACCGTCACTCGAAACCGAAATCCGAAAATTTGTGAAAACGTGTAAATTTTGTTCGGTTTCTTTTATAGTTTCACTCGTTCGGCTCTTATAAGACAAATACTAGATCGGTTGTGCTTGCAAGTTGACTAGTTCGGCTCAACTAGAAAGACTCGTTCGGTTCACATCAAAAAAATTCGTTCGGTCCTTTAGATTGTTACTCGTTCGGTTCTAGTCGTGTTCCACTCGTTCGGTTCAAGAATTTTCTAACTCGTTCGGCTCAAGGACAAAGTTACTCGTTCGGTTGTTTCTGAATGACTAGATCGGTTGTAGAAGTCTTGAACTCGTTCGGTTATGCTTGAGTTGAACTCGTTCGGTTGCTTCACAAAGTTGCTAGTTCGGTTCGACAAAATATCAAACGCCTTGTTGGCACCTTTCTCTTATCTTTGTTTCAGCCGTGTACAAACAAGACTAAGCCACCGATACCACAAAAGCTTGAAAGATCAAGAAATAAGCTACGTTTCAGTTTTGAAATGAAACTTTTGAGCTTTTTGACAAAACCAAATAAAAAACTTATGAAACTAAGAAAATAAGCGTCAACCCTTGTTGGTGAAGAAAGTTTCAAGATAAGCAAAAAGTGAAAGACATATGAAAGTATATGCCACGTGAAAAACTTATGATGAAAAAAGCTACAAAGTGAAGACAAAAAATGACAAACCAAAACAACTAAAACGTTGTCTCATTTTACTTGAAAAAACCAAAACGCACCCTGATTACCAAATAA
>BQNB010181976.1:0-12541 GCA_026074375.1 Tanacetum coccineum
TTTTAAATGCAATGTTTTTCAGGAGATCATTAAGCACGAGGTGCGAAGGATACATTGGTGGTTATATTTTCAAGTCATGCATTAAAGATTTATTCGCATTACATTTTGTATATTTGTTATGGGCTGGAAATCTTTGTAATAATAACAAGTGAACAAGTAAAGCTTCGGGCTTTTGTAACGCATACTTTATTAAATCCAATGTATCAGTTTTAAACGACTTTTTGGTCGTTCTTATATTATCTTGTGTTATTGATCTGAGAAGTAACACGTCCCGGACCTTTATTCCGCTGCGACCCAATTTGGGGGTGTTACAGAAATAATAATGTTTCCAAAATACAAATACGTTTAACATCTTTTTCAGATTTATATAGTCTTCTATGTCACATCAATGAAAAAAACAAATATGTTTTTATCATAAACTTTGGCGATCGAGCACGTTATATTAAAAAATACGTTTAACATATTTTTCAGATTTATATATTCATGCTACCAAAATGTAAGGTAAAGAAAATCATGCAACAACAATCGTTAGTGGTTCAACCCCAAAAGGTACGTTCTTGCTTATTCATTAGCTTTATTATCCACTTTACATAGTCTTCTATGTCACATCAATGACAGATACAAATATGTTTTTATCATAAACTGTGGTGATCGAACACGTTATATTAGAAGCGATGAATTGTATGTCATATTAAATCATGTTTGGAAGATACCGTTTAATTTGTAATTTTGTTTTGCCTTTAGTTGATATTGCTCGACGAAAGCCGGGAAGACCGATTAAAACACGTATGGATAGTGAAATTACCAAAGATTCCGCTTCATTGCCCGTTCAACCGCTAATTGATTTTAGTAGACGAACAACCGGAAGACCGGTTACAATAGGTAGTGTGACTAGCGTTACCAACAGTTTTACTTCATTGTCCGGTTGCCCGTCTGTTGATTATGCCAAACGAGAAATGGGAAGACCAATTAAAAGACGACCACTAACGGATATTACACAAACTTATACTTCATTACCCGTTGCACAGTTGGATGAAAATTCAAGTCAAGTTTTTGAATGGCAGCCTAAAAGACGGCCACCTAAGGAAATATCTTCAAGTCAGTTTTAATACTTACTTTTCGAATCCCTAATATCAAGATGTTTGCCTGTTAACATGATTTGGCTGGTAGAACCACTACAAAATGTATTTTCTCTAATAAGCCGTTGATACGCAGGTGTGATGGGTTATTTCCAGTATCGAATAATGATCAAACAAGCATCATGACAATAACACCATTCAAGAATTAAATAGCAGGAAACAAGGAAGATTGTTGGGGTTGAACCCTTTATAAATCCGATATAAATAATCTGAAAGGGATGGTTTGATTACAGAATTCCTAATCTATATATAGTGAATGAATCGGTGTGTTGATGAAGGTATACACCGTTTCAATAAAAGTAAATGTTATAACCCTAGAAACTAAATAAACTAATAATCGTATCTTTCTAGTATTTGGGTCTGGGCCTAGAAGGCCAATAGAAACAATAATAATACAGGCCTTATAAAATGAGTTCAGGGCCTGTTAAATGCATGCTGTCATTGTTTCTTCTTCCTGGTGTCGACTTGCAGCCCTAATAATGAGGCTGTTATTCTTTTAACAAAGATTAATGGATTATGTTTTCCAACATATTCCCCCATAATCTATTAATCTTTGTTTCTTCAATCTTCTTGTTCCTTGATGCCTTCTTGTTCATACTTTCTATAATCTTGATGTCTTCATTCTTTAAAAACTTGATGTCTTCAATCTTTAAAAACTTGATGTCTTCAATTTTTAAAATCTTAATGTCTTCAATCTTTAAATCTTAATCTTTCTTCTTATCATAAACCAAATAAGATAATCTTTCTTTTTCAATTCGACATCTTTTCTTCTTCAATTGGCATCCATGGTTGCGTCTCCTTTAATAGAAACGCAGGTTGAATCTTGAATGATGGATGAACATGATTTGAAGTGTTGCTTGATCCCTTTCGCTCTGATACCACTGATACGCAGGTCTGATGGGTTATTTCCAGGATCGAATAATGATCAAACAAGCATCATGACAATAACACCATTCAAGAATTAAATAGCAGGAAACAAGGAAGATTGTTGGGGTTGAACCCTTTATAAATCCGATATAAATAATCTGAAAGGGATGGTTTGATTACAGAATTCCTAATCTATATATAGTGAATGAATCGGTGTGTTGATGAAGGTATACACCGTTTCAATAAAAGTAAATGTTATAACCCTAGAAACTAAATAAACTAATAATCGTATCTTTCTAGTATTTGGGTCTGGGCCTAGAAGGCCAACAGAAACAATAATAATACAGGCCTTATAAAACGAGTTCAGGGCCTGTTAAATGCATGCTGTCATTGTTTCTTCTTCCTGGTGTCGACTTGCAGCCCTAATAATGAGGCTGTTATTCTTTTAACAAAGATTAATGGATTATGTTTTCCAACATATTCCCCCTAATCTATTAATCTTTTATTCTTCAATCTTCTTGTTCTTGATGCCTTCTTCAATTTCTTGATCCTTGGTGTTAATGACTTTTCAGTTTCTAATTGAACCAAATTCCAGCAGGGTTAGTGCCGCCATTACCACTTGGCCCCCCACCCATCCCCCCCCCCCACACCTACACCCCCCCCGAAGTAAATGGAGGGGTTGAAACTGATTTTTAGGCTTTTTTATGCTATTTCAATAAGCTAACCCAGACACCCATCAGTACTGAATCACTTAATCAATGTGGATTAAGGCCCCCCAAGCCAAAAGTAGTGAACTATCGGGTATCCCTCTTTTGGTTTCAACTAATAACAAACCCATCGAAGAATTATTGATATTCAAAATTTAAGGTACATCATTGCAAACCAGTTAAGATACAAACACCTCTTGGTACATATCTATTACCACAACTTAAACTGTATTACATGTCTCGACAGTGGAAATCACTACAACAAAGCCTCTGATTTTACACGGTCATTTTCTTATATCTCCACGCTTAGAAGTGTGTGCAAATTTGAAGTCCACGCTTCCTCTTGCGTGGAGTATATTGGCGTCACAAAAAAAATACACGGTTTTAAGAGTGGATAAATATTTAAATACTCTACACTAAAAACTGTGGAGAAATATAAAAAGTACACGCTTTTATGTGTGGAGAAACAATAGACACAATATTTTACTCATTTGACAAATTTACAATTTCTTACCCTGCATTTTGAGTATACATACAAATTTATCATAAAAGAATACACAAACTCAGTATAAAAGGTACCAATTTGTTACTAACATAACATACTTAAATCTGCAGCTTATCATACACAAATTCAATATAAAAGATACTATATCGTAAACTAATATAAACCAAGAAACACGTATAAAAGATTTCTAAGTATGTTTACAAGATATTATTCTTCTACGAATCTCATGTCTTCCACTATTCTTCGACCAATTAGACCGGACTGAAATCTCTTGAAATCTTCTTCCATCTCTTGTCTTCAACAAGCAGTTATCTTTTTTCTTCAACAAGCTCCTAAACAACAAGAAAGAAAACCAAATTTGTATCAAAAAAATATCATCTATATATAGTCAACCCATAACACCTTAAAAATCAGTAGCCCATTACACTAAAGTTTGACATTGCCTATAAGTAAACATTTACTTCCTGAACAAATAGAAAAAAATAAGTGATTCCGCTCATGTACTAATTTGCTCATTTGATGTTGCTGATATCTTATTCTGGTACAATCTAGAGAAGCTCTTCTAGTTATGACTCTTGTATATAGGTATGCTACATCGGTGACTAGTGTACTTGATTTGCCGTAGGTCTAATGCTATACATGTAACCTGACTATTACTTTCCTGAGTTGTGGGTGATAAAACTAATAGCTAATTTGGCTCAGCTGTGCATATTTGCTCAGACTGGACTCGGACAGAGGACATTCTATCACCAAATAACCTCCCAACCTAAACAGTTGTGGCTAACAAAATGATAGCAGTGCAGGTCATGTGGCTCAGTAGAGTAAATGAAACCAAATACCATCTATCACTATTAACACAACGTAGAAAGAAACTACAGAGTTTCTTTTTCAGCCTACACGTCCATGTCACGTGCCTTTTCTGAACTGGTTTAGCCAACACATTATACTTATTAATATTCTGATAAAATGCTATAAAGGTGGGGCAAAGTAACAAACACCTTTGTATGTGATTAATAGGGGGAAAACAACAACGTGGTTGTTGTTCAACCAGGTTTAAGTAAGAACGAGATAGTAACAAAGGAATGATACTCCCTTTTTATTTCATTTGAACATTTTCCTTCCAAGTCAAACACAAATATAAGTCTCATAATTAAACTGAAAAGTGAAAGTCTAAACAGCGTCAATCAAGCAATCTTAACTCTACAACAACGAGCAAAGAACATGGTAAGCAGGGGATAATTTCACAGAAAAAGGGAAAAGCATAACATACCTCCGATATTCTCATGCAAAAGATATGATAACCTGAGACTTACAAAAGAAAAAAGCATGAGCAATTAACCATGATCTCGTAAAGGTAGCAGTGCAAACATTGTATAAAATAATACATGAATATAAACCAACACCTTGCTCTGCTGGTGAATGATGGAAATGATTTGCAGAAGTCCTTCAGGCAGGTATACAACATAAGCAAAAGTAAAAGCCAAACGATGTAGTAATTGCTAATACATGTTTACTTATAAAAATGTGAATTCTGTAAGGAGTAATCCATTCCAGCCTAACCCCCCCCCCCCCCCCAACCCCCCACCACACCACCACATTCAGCGCCCTTTTGTTGTGTTGGTTGATTACACGAGAAGCATGCACTTTAGCTTAATAGCTATAGTATTAATCGTCATTTATATTTGCAAGTCGCTCATGTGGTGTGGGTTTTGTGGGGGGGCCATAGGTGAAATTATTACTATTATAATGCAATACTCTAATTAACACCATCTCAACTATAATTGTAAGACTGATGCAGGCATTAAACACTGATTAGAGAAACCATAAGTAAAGGTGTTAAGGCAATTACACATCCAAGTTTTGACATGAGGGTGTCATTCTCATATCATGGGTCAATAACATAAAGCACTTAAATCCACTTATAATTGCATGTTCACCTGCTAATTATAAAAATGCGATAAGGCACTATAAATTGACAAACGGGCTATGATAAAGGAAATACAATAAATGACTGTGTAGAATGACAGTAAATATGCGTGATAAAACACTAATATCAATCACCTGTTGCACTGTAGGTAAAAAGGTTAACAGTTTGCATTACCTGCTGGTGAAGAATGACACTCCCAAGCTCATTAGGATCCTTCAACTATGGATATCAGGAGCTTTCTCATCAACTCGGATAGTGTTGACCTGATGTTCTCTTGAATTCCGTATAAAATAAGGGATGTGTATATCATATTCTTTTCCATTTTTTGACCTTTTCATTAGCCATTATCATTAGACTCAACACTTGGAAAATTAAATTTAAACAAGCAAAGAATATTATGTTGTATTTTTTGTAGTATTAATTTTATGCCACGTGCAAGGATAAAACTACCCAACGCAAACACTAGGGAAGTGCATCTATATGAACCAAACGTGTTTTTTCCTAGTTCATTGCGAGTCTGATATTGGCTTGTAGCTTTTAATCGTAAAAACGTTTGCCTAAACGTTTCTGAACCGTACTCAGTACAAACATATAAACACATGTACATGTTAACATTATATTAGATATTGATAGATACACTCATAAATAACATACATGCATAGAACGATCATACAAGGGGTTTTATGGTAGGGGTAATTGTTTGAAAATGTATCAAACTTGCAGATAAACCCAAAACAAAACATTCAGTGCCTTAAAGCATGTAGGTATGTGTTCACCTGATGTTCTTGAAATTCCGTAAAACAACAAACACAAACAACTACTTCTACTATTGCTTTAGCGTATTCAAAACCTCCGATTTAACTGATGTATTCGCCATGCTTAATCAAAAGGCATACCACCATGTTTTCCTAATCTCGACATCACAGACTATTCACACATTGCCACAAAATTAAATGAATTCATCAAATCCATATCTAATAAATGATAACTTTAATATTATCCACATAAGAGAATAAATTGACAATAATAGTGGTAAGAGTGCCTTAGCAAGAGCCTTATACAAAAACGTTATGCAACTAAAGCTTGCGGTAAGAGAGCCTTATACAAAAAAGTTTAGAGCAACTGTTTTAGTAACCCCTACTTTAATATTATCCACATAGCGCTCTCGTCACTCATAAACATGTAGTATTAGGAAATAGAAACAGACTAACGGTTACGAACAACAAACTGTTTAGCAACCCCTAAGTTTTACCTCAATCTAATGATCAAACAAGCATCATGACAATAACACCATTCAAGAATTAAATAGCAGGAAACAAGGAAGATTGTTGGGGTTGAACCCTTTATAAATCCGATATAAATAATCTGAAAGGGATGGTTTGATTACAGAATTCCTAATCTATATATAGTGAATGAATCGGTGTGTTGATGAAGGTATACACCGTTTCAATAAAAGTAAATGTTATAACCCTAGAAACTAAATAAACTAATAATCGTATCTTTCTAGTATTTGGGTTTGGGCCTAGAAGGCCAATAGAAACAATAATAATACGGGCCTTATAAAATGAGTTCAGGGCCTGTTAAATGCATGTTGTCATTGTTTCTTCTTCCTGTCGACTTGCAGCCCTAATAATGAGGTTGTTATTCTTTTAACAAAGATTAATGGATTATGTTTTCCAACAGCCGTATGAAGGTGTATTACGAAATAATTGCCGAGGTATTCCGAAAATAAGAGAAATAATGTATTACGGTAAAGCTAATAAGCCATATGAAGGTGTTTAGCTAAGCTTAATAAATGGGGTTATCGGCCTACTTGAGGCGAAAATGGAGGGTTGAACTGATTTTTAGGCTTTTTTATGCTATTTCAAATAAGCTAACCCAGACACCCATCAACTGAAACACTTAAACAAGGTGATAAGGCCCCCCAAGCCAAAAGTAGTGAACTACTCGGGTACCCTTCTGGTTTCAACTAATAACCATTAGGGACGGTTCTTAGTTCCAAGATGGGGATCACGGTATGATCAATTCGCAATAAGTTATTCAATGGTTTTAACATTTATGTGTTTCTTTATTTTATGCATACAATTCTATACATAGCAACTATATACAATTTTTTAACCATGTAGTTTGTTTTCTTTCGCAGTCCAAAAAACTGTCTCGGAGAATGTTAGTCCAGCGTCACGGACCTCATCTTCTACTCATCTTGATAACATATCACGGACCGTTAATGCATTACCAACAAGTACGGAAGGAGTTACATCCCGCAAGCGTAGTACTTCTAAAAGTAAGCAATACATTTGAGTATATAAAGTGAATATAATGGCCTTTTTTTCACATCCTTTAGTGTTTATAATAATCATAATTTTTATTAATGTATTGAAACCTAATTGATTTATAACAGGAACAAGAACACCTTTGCAATTATCTCCGCCATCTAAACAAGCTGTTAACGTTGGCGGTTCCGTTTCTGCCATTTCAAATTTAACACCTCGGACAAAAGGAAAACCACGCATTTCCGACGACATAACACGTAACATAAATTTCTATTAAATATTTATCATTGACTTATCAAAAAAATGTATTGGCAGTAAATGATCTACATACGTCTTATCATTATTAGGTACGGCTCCATGCCAAGGAATCACGCCTGTTGGTTCACTAAAATTTAAATCTACAATAGTCAATGATATAGGCAAAGGTATAAGGACAAATCATTCTTCGCGGTTCCGCAACCAAACACCCGTTCAGTTTAATATAGATACATGGACTATGTTATTAACAGCATAATTAAAGATTATATATATTTGTACATTTTTAAGTTGTATGTTTTTTTTGGTAATTTCTTTTAAAACAAAACTGATATTATAAGTTTTTTTGTAACAGGAACTACATCAGTTGAAAACCATGCAATATCAATCGGTCAATCTTCTTTAGTTAACAATAACATGCAGAAACTTAAAGGGAAACTGATTATGAGGCAATCTGCACGGCGTATCAACTTCACAGAAGATGTTCCAGCTGTTGGAAAAAATGCAAAACAAAAGAAATGTGTTTGCATTTCTAAAGGTAAACAACACTAAACTTGACATTCTTTTCAATACTACGCATATATTTTGCCAATTTTGCTATTTTTCTTTTTAATAAATTACAGTCAATTAAACATAGCTAGAAATTTGAATTTCCAGATTACATTGATCATGGTGATCCTACATTTGAGTGCCCAACTTATGGCGCATTGCTATGGTATACCGAGAGTATACGCGGAGCAACCAACACAAGTTCCGACTCCTACTCACTTTGTTGCGGTAGAGGTAAGGTTAGGTTGACGAATGAAGTTCGGGAACCACCTCCATTGTTGAAAGCGCTTATTACCAAAACCCACCCTAAGAGTGCGTCATTCATAGATAATATAATGCGGTATAATTCAATGTTTTCATTCACTTCTATGGGTGGTAAACAAGATAATTCTGTTAATGTCGGTCGTGGTCCATATTGCTACCGCCTACATGGTGAGAATTATCATTTAGCAGGATCTTTGTTGCCTCAAGTTGGAAAGCCTGCCAAGTTTGCTCAGCTTTATATATTTGATACTGATAATGAGATTGAAAATAGAATAAAAGCTCTCAGGTTTGATACGATTGTTAAAGTATTAATTTTTTACATAGTTTAGTTTATTTTTATTGGTAATAATATTGTATATTTTTTTGGTACAGCAACGGTGAATCGTCCTCTTCAAAAAACAACGACCTAGACTACCAACTTACAAAGGACATACGTGACATGCTTGACTCAATTAATCCTTTAGTTAAAGATTTTCGCATGGCCGGTGAGCGTATAAGGGCTTCAGATGATAAAAAAATCAAACTTAGGCTGATTGGAACAAGGACGCGAGATGGTAGAGATTATAATCTACCTACGGCATCTGAAGTAGCTGCTTTAATTGTTGGAGATTTTGACTCCACAACAAGCAAGAGGGATATTATTCTTCATTGTCAAGACGGAGACTTCAAGAGAATCAGTGAGTTGCATCCATAGTATCTCGCAATGCAATACCCTTTGTTTTTCCCCTTCATCAAGGATGGTTATCGTACAGATATATTCTATGATGGCGTAACAGATTTAAATGAAGCAAACAAAGGAACGCGCGTTACAATGAAACAGTATTTTCACTACAACAATCGAGGTTTTCCCCAGCAACATTTCGGGGCTTTCCCCAGTGACATGTCGCTAGGGGAAACCTATCCCCATCGAAATGTCGTTGGAGAATAGTCGTTGTGGAATCCTCGTCAAGGATACAATCCCCAACGATAATCCCCAGCGAAGATGTGGGTCCCACTCGTTTTTCAGTCAAGCAATTAGTGCCACGGTGGCAAACTTTTCCCCAGCGACATGTCGCTGGGGAAAGTTTTTTCCAAATGTTTTAAAAAATATTCCCCAGCGACTTGTCGCTGGGGAAAAGTGATTCTAAAATTAAAAAAAAATTTTTAAAAGCTTTCCCCAGCGACATGTCGCTGGGGAAAAGTTGCCACCGTGGCACTAATTGCTTGATTGAAAAATGAGTGGGACCCACATCTTCGCTGGGGATTATCGCTGGGGATTATATCCCTGACGAGGATTCCCCAGCGACGATTCCCCAACGACATTTCGATAGGGATAGGTTTCCCCAGCGACATGTCGCTGGGGAAAGCCCCGAAATGTTGCTGGGGAAAACCCCGATTGTTGTAGTGATTACAACTGAATAACTAATGCATGATAGATAATTGTCAATTAGACAATTAATGCTTGATTGATAATTGTCAATTAGACAATTAATGCTTGATAGATAATTGTCAATTTGTCCGGTTAACACTCCCTCGCAGTCCGAGCGACGAAAACACGAAAGCTTGGACTGGAATAGTAAACCTGAAAAGAAAAAGAAAAATAAACAAAATGTGACCTTAGCACAGGAACGTGACCTTAACACAAATCACCAACACAAATAACAATCGTGTGAATTTATGACCTTAGCACAAATCACCAACACAAATAAAAAAACAAAAAATCGTGTTGATCTGTGACTTAACACAAATCACAAACATAAATAAAAAAACAATAAAACAATAAAACAAATATAACTTTAAAAAAAACATAAATCTAAAGATAGATCTGATCATTAAAAATCCCACATCAACTTTCAATTCCTCTACCTTTATGATGACCACTTCCGCTGGTATGGGCTTCAATACCTTGCTTGGCCCATTTGGAACAGGTTTCTTTCTCCTTTTGATTTGAAGGTAACGTCTGCTATAAGCTCCATCCTTTTAGCAGATGGTTAACCAAGGAATAAAGGATCACGTGATTGTTTTTTTTTGACTTATTCACAGTGGATGATGTGGTTTTTTTTAATTAGGGTTAAAGATGACGATTAGAGTTTGACGGGGTGGTTTAGTGGAGGCGGCTCAACGTAGTCACCTAGGTCTGAGGATTAGACCCGCTCCGATACCATGTTAGACAATGATAAAACCCCATAGGTTATGATTATTATTCATGCACTTTATATAGAGATTACATGAGAAAACCCTAATGAACCCTAATGGACCGAATGCCCACAGACCGGGCTTGGGCCAACTAACCTATTACCTAATACTCCTCCGCAGTCCGAGCGGTGAAATCATGAAAGCTCGGACTGAAGATAAACATAAAACATTAATGCTATAACTATTTTATTGATGGAGATCTAGCAGCGGATAGAGAAACGGAGAGAGCCTTTGAAGTCTTCAAATCTTTACATGCAGCAGATAGAGAAACATAAAGGATAACTCAAAGTATCCTAACAATTGTGTGGATTTGTGACCTAGCACATTAGACAATTAATGCTTGATAAATAATTGTCAATTTGTCCGGTATACGAGTGACTCGTCATTTAATAAGTTTGAGTCCAGGTCTCGTTTACGTAAATTATTGTGAGAATAATTTTATGATTTATGTATAAGTGAATAATTTGCTTTTTTAAAAGAAGAAATTTTAGAGAGAAACAAATTGCTGAACTGCGTTGGGTGATAATACGGAGTATTGTTTAGGCTAGAAGTCGTCGATCTAGAGCTAGTAATTATAATCTTGCAGGATGAAAGTTTGATTAAGGAGTTTGTAATTGTAGAATGATAGAAAAACCTTATCTAGATATTGTATTATTGATATGCTTTTATAGTGTTACATGGAACATACTAGAAAACATTAAATGACCCAACCCACAAACCGAGCTTGGGCCCAAACCTGGTTTGTAGGTTGGATCCATTAGGGTTTAATGTAATCTAGTATGTTCCATGTAACACTATAAAAACATATCAATAATACAATACCTAGATAGGGATTTTCTATCATTCTACAGTAATATCGTGGTATACATGTCAAAGAGTGGGAGCAGAACAATGTACTTGCCAATGCCATCTAGAGATTCATTTTGCAAAAATGGGTTTACACAATCTTACGATCTACAATATAGATAATTAATTCTTTGTGATTGTCATTAGGGATATTCAGTAGTGTTTATTGTGTGTTTTCATTAAGCTAGAGGGAGTGGATGTGTTTTCACCGAATCAAAAATCACTCACCTCGGTGAGTCTTATTCCGAGTGAGCCAAGTCGCGCGTGAGTGTGTGTATTCGGTGAGCCACTCACCTCGGTGAGTGGTAAAGAATTGGGCCCCACGAAAAATCTAACCGTTGATTTATATAAAAAAAACTTTTTTTAAAAACCCTCATTTTTACCTATAAATACCCACTACTTCACTCACTTTTATACATAACTCTCCAAGTTTATATACAATCTCCCTAAACTTCACAATCTCCATTTTATTTTAAAAAAACACGTCTAACCAAAACACTTCCCGACCCAACAAACGTCAACCAAGGATCCCTAATCGGAGCAATCCGCCGACACCCGAAGGCACGTTTACGCTCCGAAACCCATCACCGAACCCGAACTTATTACTACCACAATCATACTATCACCAACCTTACCCAAACCAACCATACCGAAACCCGAGCACCGGCACTTGAACAATACGGGTTTCATGTTTACGGGTCACAGCCAAACGCGTTTTAGGATTACTCGTCCCAACCAAATGCGTTTCCATTTAGCCACCAAGACTACGTCTCACAAACTCAAATGGGTGGTTCGTCATCACAACCACGTACGGATCAGCCATGTCTTCGATTAATGCATTTCTGATCAGAGAGTTGTACTCGCCTCAATTTTTGGACTCTTTTCAAGATAACACCGGTTATTGGCAAGATCCCAATCTTCACGAATCTCCGGTTGAACAAGTCGCGACCTCACCAACGAAGAACAAGAAGAAGGCGACCTATAACCGCCAAAAGAGGACGATTCAAAGCAATGATGTACCCCGACAGACTCCG
>BQNB010181979.1:809-12540 GCA_026074375.1 Tanacetum coccineum
AAATAAGCACAAAAAAAGCTGAAAAATAAGCTCAACATTAACGGTGGATCATACCTCCTATATTTGGGGGTGTTTGGAGCGGAAAGAATTACGATAGAAAGTTTTTTTTTTGTGTTTGGAAATGTTTATATAAAAAACGTGATAAATTGTATCTAGGCGCTAGGTGGTGATTAACCGCTCGATATTTCTACTAATCAACTTTTTAATCGATATGCTCAAAAACTGGTCAAATTGGCCAAAAATCAGCTAAATCAGTCAACTCGGTTACGAGTAGAAATCGGCCAAATCGGCTAACTCGGACATATAGTTTCAAAATTTTATAAAAAAAAAATTCCAATCAAAATTTTATAAAAAAAATTTCCAATCAAATCGGCTAGCTCGGACATATACTTAGCGAGTCCCCAAAATAAACGGTACAACCTTTTATTACATTTTCGGTTGACCTAAAATAAGTGTTTATTTTATGATTTAACCAATCAAAACGCTTTTTAGTGAGAAACGATGAAATCTAATTGGTGACGAACGCATTTATTGAGAATTCTTTAAATTTTACGCAATTTGTAAAGTAGACATATATTTTAGGGTTAATTACCTAAAAATGTACTAAACTTGACACTTTTTGTCATTTTATGTAGGCTACTATTTTTTTTGTCATTGTGTCGCTGAACTTTTAAATTCGTGTTATTGTGTGTATTCTGCGACTAGTTCTACATGTAAAATAACCATTTTACCCTTCAAATTTTTAAAAAAATGAGGGTAAAATGGTCACAAAATACACACAATAGCACGAATTTAAAAGTTCAGCGACACAATGACAAAAAAATAATAGCCTACATACAATGACAAAAAGTGTCAAGTTTAGTACATTTTTAGGTAATTAACCCTATATTTTAAGACAAATGGAGATAAAAAAATGAGAATAGCTAATTTTTCATTTAATTGGTAAGAAATTGAGTATTTTAAAAAAAAGTTAGACAAAAAGAAACTTATTTAGTAGTTTAAAACTTTAAAAAAAATGAAACATTCAAGTTTTAACTTCTAACAATATTTTTCTTAAAGGTTTTTTTACAAATTCTTTGCATTTTATTTTTTTAGAAAATATTATCTAAACCTATTTTTTAATTTTTTTACATTTATTTAGATATAAACATTCTTTCTTTTTTCTAAAAAAAAATTACGAATATTTTTCTACGACTAAACACACTCCAAAATTCTAAATTTTGTATTAAGAAAAGTAAATCTGTTAAACTACTCTTACATACAAGCAGGGGCGGAGCAATTTTTACTTGAGGGGGTACAAATTGGTTTTTAAGGGGGACAAATTACGAAATAGATATTTTAGAAAGTTTACACTACAATTTTTTTCGCTAGAGAGCACTTGCCCCCGGGCCCCTCTTTATCTCCGCCACTGCATACAAGTTTTAATAATATATTTAGATAATAACTTGTTTTTTGGAGTTTTAGAATTAATAATATTACAAGTTAAATATGAAATTTTTAACTGCAAAATCAATAACTTCAAAGTTCTACAATACATTCAAAACTTCTAAATTACACTATATCGAGATACTATTAGAAGGTAAAAAAAATATGCATAAAATAATTTACTTATGTTATACTATAGTAAGTTATACTATATTTTCGTTCAAAAAAAATGTTATACTATATTTGATTTCATAGTGAAATTTTCATTTTAGTATATCGCAAATAGTTGCATAATATTGGTCGCAAAATAATCTAATTACATTGGTCACCAATAAATATAGTTACATAGTATCCGTCGTAGTAATACGCAAGTATCCAAATTCCACCTCATCTCCAAATTAACTTCTGAATATTTTCGCCACAAAGCAACCGTAAGAATCAAATGGATGTGGGACGAATCCTCCGAGAACGTGATCACAAAGCGGGACAAAGCCAAAGACGGAAGCAAAAAGACATTTCCTTATCGAGACAATTCGATCTTGTAGGTAAAACGATCGGAGATAAAGGTTTCCAAGCAAAAAGTTTACCTTATCGGAAATACTTTTAATCCATCAGAGTAGGGAAAATGTCATTTTAGGGAGGGATAAGCATCATCTAAACATTGATAGGAAACATCCTTGACTTGAAAAACACTTCGCAATTTAAAGTCCCAAAACATCTGTCATCCATATTAGATAAAATTAACCGTATCAGTTATAAGAAGCTGATCAAGTTGTTTGTGACTTACTCACCTCCACGGACATCATGACGACGAAAAGAAGAGGAGTTTAGGATAGACGTATTTCATCTTATCAGCAAATGCCGATATGTCTTTATCTCTCTTCAAGAGCAAAACAACGAGGAAAAGAAAGCTTGAGCAAGATTTCGCCCAATACAAAGATCTTTCCAAAAAGTATGTACACTTGTACCTTTTCCCACCACGAATCTTACAATGTGAAAATATGAGATCTGATACCTTTTGACTTTAAGGAGTTAAACTTCTGTTTATGGATGGAAAGATTTGTCGTAATTGGAAAGCTGCAGAAAGACATGACATTCATGCCATGTAAAGCTGATATATTACGGGAACATAGGAGTTATCATGGAGAAAGGTAGCGCCAACCCACTTGTAAAGGAGAGCCCGATTGTGAGCGAGAAGAAACTAGATACTCCCAACCCTCCGAAAAGTCGTTAGAAGCCATACGCAACCTTTATTAGGGTCATTTGCCGGAAAAACAACTCTTCTAGAACGCCTTTGAAAAGCCATTAACTAAACATTTCCTACGCAGAAGTCTCCATATAATTAAGAACAGATTTGGGTAACCTTGAGAAAAATCGGACATGTTGTAGATGGAGAAGTGGGCCTAGATGACCGATTTAAGAAGGGTTTTTAAAGAGAACCCCCGAATGATAATGGTATTAAGGTTTCCACTAGAAAAACCTTTCTTCATCTTATTATATCGTCTCATCCCAAGCCTTTTTTTAGAAAGACATATTTCTCCTATAAAATTACCCAAGTATTTAGAAGGGCTTTCATTATCAAACAAACAATAGAATTAGCAGACTACTTTACAGCCACACAATTATCTTGGATACACGCACAACCAACAGAAAAGATGACTCCTTTATGAAATTTTTATTGGACCATACCAGAATAAAGTAAGGAGAAACACATCGAAGAATTTTCAAGATACTCCTTTAAGTTGGAATGAGGACCACTCACCAATATACAGCGTCGTCGGCGTTAGATAGGAATCGAGATTAAATGAAGGAACAAACGTAGTAAAAGGGGTAAATCTTGTATCTTTAAAATTTCTTGCTTCACTGCCCGAGAAAATTGGTAAGTGGAGAGAAGACTCCAATCTGAGTATAAAAACATAAAGGGAGCTAAGGGGGTCCCCTGTTTCACGCTCGGTATAAATGAATTCAAGTTGTCGGAACTTCGTTAAGTATAAAATAGAGGGGCCTTCCCTGAAGACAGGACCTTCCAACGAATCCTATGAACGTCATTTAGGATCGGAATCAAAATAGCGAGTAATCATCAAGATTAACTCCATCTAAACGAAATCATAAGCTCTTGGCGAAATGACTTTAAAAATCATTGCTTGTTGCTTTTTTACGTATGCACCGAGCTAAGATTTCATTGAATTATAATAAAGGGGACCATTCGAGAAAGAATTGTCTATAAAGAAGGAATGCAGTTCTGAAACTTTGAGAATGAGATCCGAAATACCCCAAGAAAGACGAGAAGCCTAGGATCTTTAGTATACGACTGTGTAAAGGCTTCAAATTAAACTGATGGGGGACGGGTAATAGTCTCTAACAAACTTTCAGTAAGAAGTTAAATAAAAAAACCGTCCAGCCCAGGGGATTTATCAACTCCACAACCCCACACGGCTGTGCGAATATCTTCATTTGAGATAGGAGCTTACAATTCTAAGATATTGATCATTATTGAGAGATTAGGAAAAGGAAATAGTTAAAAAAAAAAAAAATAAAAAAAAAAAAAAAAAATCAAAAATAATAATAGGGACTACTCGTCATCGAACGGGTTCTTGGAATATGTAGTAAAGTGCATTTAAATCTTTTGTTTAACAAGTCAGGTTCGACAATCAATCCACCATCTACCATAATACCTTCTAACTGGAAAGATTGGGGCGTTTTTATTTCGGTTTTTGTGAATGATAGCATGAAAGTATTGGGGGGGTCTCGGGTACGCGAGATTGGCCTAGCGAATTTTGGCCTTTTGGCATGATATCACGGTTGTTAGAAGATTGTACATTGTTGTATTTGTTTCAAGCTTCAAACGTAGACAAAAGAAATGTCGTCGGGGACTCCTCCTTGATCTAACACTTTATCAATTTTTTTTTTTTTTTTTTTTTTTTTGGTTTTTCACAACAATTTAGATTTAAGATCTTTAGAGAAGACTTACTGATGGCTTTTTGAAATCCAAAGTCCATGCTCGATTTCTCCTTCTTCAACATTTGAAGCTTTTTTTTACACGATATCTTTACCATTGGATATCAAGAGTTAAAGAAGAATTCCCAAGATTTTGAGACCAGTCATCGAATCAAGGAAGCTTCAAGCCACGAAAGAAAAATAAAGAGTGATCAAAACGGAAATGGAGTAGGGCCAAAAATCTGAAACGACTCATAAGTAAAATACGGCCTGTGGTTCTGAGATAGGTGACGATCCAGACACGATAGCCAAAATGAGAGGAAAAGCGATGAAAGGTAAACCATTTGACATAAAGAAACCTATCTAATTTACTTATCTTGGTAGCCGAAGGATAGCCCACGTGTGAAAGAGAATCCTTCCTGCTGGATATCGTTTTTAAACCCGAAATTAGAAATAAAGGAATTAAACGGTTAAGCTCCAGGAATGTTAAACCGATCCCAACGTTCCTATACATGCTACTTCATTGAAGTCCTTCAAATTAACTTTCTCCATTCAAATAGTGATAAGAGATTGAGATAACTCCATAAATCACTTTTAGATGAAACAGAATTGGGGGGAATAGAACCGAATAATTTAATAACTTCTGATTGTTCGGTATCACGTCCTAAAAGCTATAAATTTATCAGATTATAGGTAGGATGATCCATTTTTGAAGAAGCATTAGTATCCCAAAGCGCAAAGAATACCACCTGTGTTTGCCACTAAAGCCTCACTAATCTAATCGTCGGTCGAAAAATAGTTTCCATAGAAATTTAACTCCATAGCCGAAAACACTCTCCATTCTTAGTTTCTTGAATTTACAAAAAACTTCCGTTATGTTTAGAAAATTAAATTTAGATCAATCTTTCTTAGCCTTGGATCCTCAGGCCTCCTTGCGTAATATTTAAGAAAGACAATTCGATCATCGGAAAACTAAATTATTCTCCTTGAGTTTCCAATAATCTCTTCATGTCTTTAGTAAATCCTTCCGTAGGAATAAGCCCATGTTTTGGACCCACCAGTAATTCATTTCTTGCTAAAATCTCTAATATTGGAACGCTCCCCTTCCTTGATCTTATACCCAATTCTACAAACTTTCAGAAAGAGACTCTGTCACGAGTTTTCGCCTCTTCCAATACTCATCGAATTACCTCCCTTGCCGACTACTTAGGAGGTCCGAACAGAGATTCAGTTCAGGATTATCTTGATCTATTACCATGTGGGGATATCATTGGTAGGTGTGAAAATCCCGGAGGGGGATAAAAGGATGTGTTGGTTGACCGTATCCGTGGGTTCTTACTTCTTAGTGCGTTTGTCAAGTAAGTCGTATATATTGGAAAGGATCAGGACGTACTCCTTATACATTAGATCTAACCCTGTTGATGTCGAAACCTGATGAACTTCACCGTTTTATCGCTTAAAGTATGTGTCCGAAACCACTTCACTAGCATTCTACACCTCGTCGTTTGTTCAGGTTTATTTCATATCTGTTCTTTGGATCTTAGCGGAATCGTCGTCCGGAGAACAATTCTTTTTCTCAGGGTAACATCCTTGAAGGGATTGGGACCAAACAAAAAAGTTCCTTGGATCGAGCCCAAAAAAACCTTCCTCTTTTACAATAAGCTTTAAAACTTTCCCAAGATGTTTCTTTCGTTTTTCGTGCTGGTCTTAATACAAATAGTTTCCTTGCAAAAGAGGTCATCATACCCATTTCTTATTCACTCAATTCCTCCCCAATTAGAACTGATCTTTTGAAAAAGTTTTGAACGAGCCCAGGCATTTTTCATTTATAGGACACTCCTTCCATGTCAACCCAAAAACTATCGTTCTTTAGCTGCGAAAATTGATGCGCATATTCAAAGACGGCGAAACCACGATAAGCAAACCCCACACATGTTCCATGAATTCGATTGAGACTTAGTGATTTCAATTCAGTCATTACCCCATTCCTCCAGGTAAAACAACGCGAGTGGTTATGAAAACCCTCGTTAGAAAAAAGTCTGTAAATTATTAGAATGGAGAAAATTGGAGAACGTCGCCCATAACCAATTGTGGAGATCCCTGGTCACAGGCAAGTGTCGTCTTTAAAACCCAAGTAAAAAGACGGTTTCAATTTAGACGAATAAGACTCTTTTGGTACACCGTGATTCTGGACAATAGACTGCTTATAACCGTTACTATTACAGAGGCACCGAGAGTTTCTCTTTCTGAAAGGTAGATAGAAGCTTTAGGGCCTTTCAAACCGAAGCAGTGAATTGAAATCGGGACCAAATCCAAATAGTTTTGAGATTTCAATTAGCGATCAGATTGAGAACATTATGACGAACAAAGCGCTACGTTTCCCTTGCCTCCTTCAGATATCTTATTAGGAATGAACACATCGACCGGTTGCCGTAACCGTTACATACCTTTCAAGGTTCATACTTGAACAATCATCAGGGCAAATTAGAGACGAACACGGACTTTCGAGATTCGGAGTGGTTTGGTTCAGATGTTGGATTGAAGAGAGTTCTTGAACGAAACCCCATGTCTAAATGCGTTAGATAAAATAAGGAAACACGGGAGAAAATATAAAATAAATAAGAAAGGACAACGAATTTAACCTAAGGGTTCCCAGGATGAGGTAAGACGCCTACACGCTTCGATATGTAGATTCATTCAATTAAATGATGAATCCCAATTTCAGGGGTTTATTAACGTTTCAAACACCAAGTATTAAGGGGATTAGATCGGAAGATGGGAAAGGGTTTGATCGCCCGCATTGAAAAAAGGGGATTTTTGGAATTATGGATTTATGAATTAGAGATTTTTTGATCGGGAAGATGGTGTTATTTTTGAGATGATTAATAACCTGGTTTCTTTATGGGAGTTTTAGAATTAAATAAAATTACAAAGTTAAAATATGAATGTTTAACTGCCAAATCAAATAATAACTTCAAGGTTCTTACAATACATTCAAAACTTCTAGATTTAACAATATATGGATGATATATTAGAAGGTAAAAAAATATGCATTAAAATTAATTTACTTATTGTTATACTATATTTGTTTCATAGTGAAATTTTATTTTATTATATCGCAAAGAGTTGCATTAATATTGGTCGCAAAATAATCTAAGACATTGGTCACCAATACATATAGTTACATTAGTATCCGTCAGTAAGTAATACGCAAAGTATCGCAACTAGGGAATTGCAAGTTGTAAATTTGGTTACAGAAATGTAGTGGTTGAAGTTAAGTCGAGCCCTATTCTGTCGGCTTGGCTTATTTTTATGTCTAAAGCTTTAAACCCGAGCTTGTGTTTGTTTCAAGCCTTGTGCTTTTAACTCGATCTCAGTTTGTCGCATATTCTTCAGGTTTGAGCTAGGATTGAGCTTGAATTTATTTTTGTGCCGGTCTCTAAAATGATATAGCTGTACTTAAGCTTCAGCTCGATTATTACAATATGCTTAAGCTTGTTTAGCAGGTATATAAGACGAATATACAAAAATAAGTATTCAAAGTGTTCAATATAACAAAGATACATTTGTAATGATTGTTTTGGGCTTTTGATTTAAGTCATGAACCCAAGCAAGCATTGTAGTACTCATTATTGAGGCTCGATTGTCATATAATATGAGCCTCAAAACAAGGCTTGAGATCGTTTTTTAGGCTCAGTCGTTTTCATCGCTTTTACGGTGTTAATTGCGAGCAGCTTGGGTTGTTTCCACCTCTAGGAAAGAAAGTGTACTTGGGCTTTAGTAAACTTGGAATATAAGCAAAGTTGGAAATTGACTAGAATTAGGATTTAAGGTAGGATGGATTTTCTTACGGCCTGTAAATATAAGCAAAGTTGGTCCACGGTTGCGTATGCTTGCACCATCATCGATCAATAAAGCGCAAACCAAAAGTCTAACACTTCGACAGTGCTCTCCTTACGAAGCCCGAGACCAAATCCAAAGAGTTTACCACATCCTAAACAGCAGAACTCAAGTATTTATGAGCTCGGACTGGCTATCGTTACACACTTTACGTATAAACTCTTAAATGAGCAAAAAGGCATTGATGTAAGATTATTTGCATAAGAAACCAGTAGTAACAAGTACAAAAAAACAGTCACTAAACAGCTTTTTGGGAACATTGGCTACTCTATTCTTAATTTCGTAATTAAATTTCACAAAAGCTCAATTTCCACGGTTGTAAAAGGTGAATACAAATACCTTCCATTGTCTCTTTGCAAAGTGATAGACATCGTAGATGTAAATCAAAGCTACTTAGGGAAATATAAAACATAGTCTTACATACTGAAGCAATCACAAACGAGTATAGCAACAAGGACTAAAACAAACAGTCACTGTAGAACTAAAAACAAAAAAATCGGAATAGCGCTCAATCACAATCTACTACCTACTTCAAAAGATTAGAATGAAAACTCTATGGCAGCTTTTTTGAGAATTAGTGTTTTTTTTCATGGAGAAGGAATTTTTGTAGTTGTCGATGATGCGTGGATTGAAGATTGCGTATTGGGAATACTTGATAAAAAATTTTGGACCTCCATGCATTCATTCAGACCAGCAATGTTGTTTTTATTAATACACACTTTTCAGGTTGTAAACGAAAAAATGCATAACCTTTTCTTTGCTATTGCTTTTTTCATATTCCCCGTATTTTATTACCAAAACCCCTAACGTAGATGTAAGCATTTAGGAGTTTATTTTTTCGCAAAAACGACAGTTTGTGGCACCCATTCTTTCTTGTGGTTTTAGAGCAAAAACTCCGTGTTCTATAGTAAAGGCACATATCCAATCTTCACCATGCTTGATCAACACTCGATCGTAATAACAAAAAATTTAGTTTTATATATATCACACATTTTGTCTGGGTTTTTCTACGGCATTTAAGTTCTTTCCAAACTCAATGCCTCGTATGTCAAAAGCGTATGGTGTTGGTCGGTTTTTTTTTTTTGGGGGTGGGTGGGTGGGGGTCTCGAACAGCACCTAGGTGTGATATGTAGTCGAGGGAATTGAAGGGTAACGGACGTTCCCTGATAAAACATTGATAAATGCAGAGAGTACAAAGCTAAGCTGCCTTTTTCATTTCTTAAGTCCAATACGCAGTTAAAGGTCGCTGTGTTAATCAGATCGGTTACCTATTAAACAAAAGCCTCAAAAACCAACATTCTAAATTCATTATAAAAAATATAAATCATGCCAGAAAATTAGTTTCTTCAGATCATAGACACATACAATTCAATTTGGGGGTCATACTGGTTCACACTGTTCAAACACACAATCTTACTCGGTCAAACCGATTCAAATTCGTTCATACACGGTTCAATCGTCATAAACACCGGGTCATATTCGGTTTTTAAACCGGTTATACCGGGTCAAACTCGTTCAAACCGGTCATACCCTGTCAAAACCCGGGTCCAATCATTCAAACCCGGTCTTTCAAACTGTCCCTAACCCAGGTGTCAACTCGTTCAATCCCGGGTCATAATTGTCCAAAGCCCGGAAAATACCCGGTCTTTCCAATCCCAGTCATACCGGGATTGCAAAACCACGGTCATACTCGGTCAACTCGGCCAAAACCCGGTACATACCTGTCAACTCGGTCATACCGGCCAAAATTGTTCACAAAAACGGTTCTCACCTTTTGTCTTACCCGTGTCATACTTGTTCAAACTCGGCCAAAATCTAGTATAAATTGTGACAGTAGTAAAATCTTATTAAGCTAGCTAGCACTCATGTTCGGCACATGGAAAGATGATTTGGGTTACCTTCAAGCATTATGCTCGATATCTTGTCAGACAATACAACCCCCCACCACCCAGGCCGTCAAAGAGTTGTTTAGTTTCCTGTATGTTATATTTTTGAGAAGTGTATGTTACCATTCCAACACATCGACAACTAAAGAAGTAGAGTTACAGACATAAATAAGAATCTGTCAACCAGTTTCGGCGTCCAAAATGTTGATTTTTGTACGATAATACTACTCAATCCACGTTATCGTTATCTGTAAACATTCTTGGGTCTCAAACGCGCCAGTCGCATGTTAAACAAATCAGAATATGGAAAAAGTAACAAGATACAAAAAACAGTCATCGGAAACTACACTAGTTTGCTCAATTCATTGAAAGCTACACTAAATCTCGGCAGCTTTTCTTCACATAAGTTTTCTTTTTTTTTTTTTTTTTTAATGGAGGAAGGAATTTGTGTGATGCCATGGATTGAAGCGTGTATTGGGAACATAAAGATATCCGGACTAGGATCACTACCGCTGGACCAGCAACTTCGGTTTATGTAATTACACCACCCTTTTCAGGTTGTAGTAAACCCGCTCAAGGTAGATATACTTCCTTTGCCCGCTCATCATACATTTGGATTACTTATATTACCGTCTTTAATGCCCAAAACCCAATAAAACATATATGCCAGCCTTCAGGAACGGTTGGAGTGGAAAGGGAATTACGGATAGAATGATGTGACTGACGTTTGCAAAACAACTTATACAATTGCAAACAACCCTTAACTAATCGGGCTTACGTGTTATCGGATTAGGCACAGGAGGACGGGACTTGGGGTATTTCCCGCCATGAGTTTGTGCCAAGTACATGCACCATTGTGCATAGATCCTTCTTCACCACACCAGGATTATCTTCAAAGTGTTGGTGGAAGCATCAAAACCAAGGCCACATGAGTCTCGGAGCATGGTTTTATCAAAACGCATAGAAAGAGGTGGAAGCTCGTAACCTTCTTTCCTTAGAGGATGCACCACAGCCAACGAGGTTACTACTTGACCGTCGTCTTGTAACAAACAGATTTGCCCATTGCAAGAACCTTGGACTCGAATGTCGACTACAGATGATTTAGAGAGCGGTGTTTTGTGCAAAAACTCCAAAAACGGGGGGACCTCTTTCGCCTTCAAGACATAATTATGGCTTGCTCCAGTTAGTTTAGATTCCATGACATGAAAACACAGGCTGCGGGTTATTTTCTCACGACAAAGGTGTGGATGGTATAGGATGGGTGTGGGTTCTTCTACAAGTCGTTTGTCATGAACGCTCACAAGGTAACGATCATCAATGTAGTTACACCATACTTTTGATACACACCGGGATCGAGCCAAACATTTAACGGGTACTCTTGAGAAGATGTTGAATATGATATTTGAAGGTAATATATCCATGTGGATGGGTGTTGGTACCTGTGATCCGAAATCCGATTTTCGCTACCTGTGATTGTTAGATTTAAGATGTTGAATATGATATTTCAAGCTTTTACAGTGTCGATTACGAGCAACTTGGCTTGTTTCCACCTCTAGGAAATAAAGTGTATTTAGGCTTTAATA
>BQNB010181980.1:0-12540 GCA_026074375.1 Tanacetum coccineum
ACCTCTATTAATGTATTGATAGTTAGTAAGGAAGTCTTTGTTCCATGTCATGTGCCTGGAACATCCACTATCAAATATTCCTTTGTTCTTCAAAGCTTATTGTGGATTTCCCTGCACAAAAGTAAGAGAGTCAGTGTCTCTTGGGGACCCAAGCCACTACTGACTTGAGTCTGCCTTGTAGATCTATATAATTTATTCTTTTTGAGACCCACGATCCACTATTGTCTTTAGAGACATTATTTAAATCAGTCATTTTGGGTCTCCAAACACAACATGCTGAGGCCTTAACAGTAGTGACCCCATTACCCTTAACAGCACTAACTGGTACTCTTCCAAACATTGTTAAGACTGCAGATGGAACAAATTTATTTTGATGATTTATTCTCTGAGTGTTGTTCCAAACTAGTTGAACTTCCCTATGACCAGTAACTTTTCCCATATCTTTCAAAACAGATTTGTTAGCCATTCTCTTTTCATGAAAATCACAGTCTTTTATTAGATGGTTATAACTGCCACAAACAAAACAAGATTTCTTTGTAAACCCAAATCCTAACCCCAGTTTTTGAGTCATTTGTCCATTCTAATCTCTTTTATCTACCTTAGGATTTTGAGTGATTATCCTAGGCTTTTCAGCTTGTTTAGGTTTAATAGATTCATTCCTAGCATTAGTAAACTCACTCCTTTTAAAACTAGGTTTGTCTGTTGCTTGCAAATTATTAGATTGAAAAATGTCCTCATCATCACTAACCCAATCTTCAATGATAACTCCACTAGGCCTAACAGATTCGACTCTAGGCATTTCTACACTAGTATTGCTAGTTTGAGAGGTACTTGCTCCAACTTGAGACACACTAGCACTAGTCTTATTTGCTGTAGGCCTATGAACAGAATCATCTAATCCTGCAAAAGATAGGTCAGCTAGTGGAGGCATGTAGTTCCCAAGTAAATGAGGAGGAATAGCATGATATCCATTATCCTTTTTAAACCTATCATTTGTTTGATTGTCATCTCCATCACTTGAACGACTATCAAATACACTATTAAACAATCCACTACCACTTGAATCATTTTCATTCAATTGATCTCCATATCCTAGACTAGTTTTATCTTTAGCACTCAATTGACTATTGATCAGTTTATTTAAGTTTTTAGAAGATGTTTCAAACTGTTCTAGTTTAGCTTTCAAATCATCTTTTTCTCTTAAGGTTTCATCTAATTGATTTTTAAGTCTAGTGATAGCATTACTTTTGTCTTTTACTTCAAATTCTAAGACTGCAATCTTTTCTTCATAGACAACTTCATTTTTCTGATAAGCAATTAACTATGCCTTTACAGATTCTAGGCCTAACTAATAAGCTACAATTTATAGATTAGCCTTATTAAGAGTTTGTCGCTGTTCATCAAACTATTTTTGAAGTTTTTTATATGTTTTCACATAGTTTTTAGAACAAGATTGTACCTCTGTGTCAGACCATGAGGAGTTTGAAGTGTAGGCCATGAGAGCAAACTCAGTTGGTTCATCTTGAGCTACATAACTCCAGTCATATCCCAATCCATCTTGGACAATCAACTCATTGTCCTGAATAAACAATGCAGCAGCGGTCTCTACTAGTACAGTTCTTCTGGTGTTGTCCTTGCTCCTATACCCTGCATCTCTATTCATGTTCCCTTGATTTCTTAGTGCTTTACATTCCCTTGCAAAATGGCCCCTTCTATGACAGTTAAAGCATTCAACCTTAGTTTTATCAAAACCTATAGGTTCTTTCCATTGATGATTAACTTTCTTCTAGTCTTCTTATAAAATCGCTTAACCCTCATAGAAAGCATGGCCACTTGCCATTTAAGGTCCATTTCTTCCAAATCATCATGATTAATCTGTTATAGGTCTTCATCATCCAGTTGTGGACTATTTGACTGAATGAGAGCATTAGATCATCAGTATATGATGATGAAGAGGCTTGCCACTAAGAATTATGACCTGATGCAGTAGAAACACTATTAGCAGTATTAACTTCATTACTACTGCTAGTGTCTTCTGCAGAGAGAAAAGCCACATTCTGAGAGTTTGAAGATGATCCAGTGGCAACCTCTGATATCAGCTTCAAATTGACTTTTAGGTATATTGTATAGATCATAAATTTCCTTCATCATCTCTCTACTACATCTTAGTTCTCATAATCAAGGCTACCTTGTTCCATGATGAAGGTAGAGCTCTTAAAAATTTCTGATTTGCATCTTTATTCGGAACAGCTGCACCATGAACTTCAAGTTGGCTAATAAGTTTTGAAACCTATCCATATGCTTTGTCTAGCCTATTCCTTCTGTGATTTAGAGACATAAAAGTTTTTCAAATTGCTGCTTCAGGACATTCTTCTGCATCTTTTTTTATTCAACATTGCCGCCAAACCTATTCTTGATAGCAGCCCACAAAGACTTGGCATCCTTGATTATATGAAACCTCAGTTGTTTTCACCTAGGGAATAGACCAGAAGCAGAAATGCTTTTAGATTTTCTTTCTTTTTGTCTTGCAATATAGCTTGGAGCGTATTTGAGAGGTTCTTCTAGTTTCAACCACCATTCTCAGTATTTGGTTGTTTGTACTAGGTTCATACATTCATGACTTATTTCGCCACGAAGCCATAATCTGTGTTTGTAAGGTAGCTCGCTCCTTCTTATGCTCTACAAGGGTGTTATTTCACCCTTTCTTGAGATAGGCAGATTATATAGTAGATATCATCTTGAGGAGATTCTACTGGTTGCCCATTTGTGGTGCAGTTTCTTCACCTGACTTCTTGTATTGTAGTTAGAGATCTGGATCTGGATATGAATGAATTCTTCTTATTTAGAGTTTCTCTGCAAGCTCTAATACCACTTGTGAGTCCCATTGAATAGATCTTAGCTTGTTAAAGCTTAGTTAACTTGGATAAATCCCAACTAACGTATGTAGAACTATGATTATGAATACTACAAGTTTTGCAGATCAAACTTGTAATAAAAGAAGACAATGTAAACAAACTTGAATATATTCTGATTGCAAATATTCTGCCTTGGTACAGAAAAACTATACTATGAAAACTTATGTGTGTTTCTAACTATTGCCATAGGGTTCTTTTATATACTAAAGGGAAAAACCCTAAAAGGTTACAAAAACGCCACATTAAAGTGATCATGCATAACAATTCCTAATTATTAACTCATGCATATCACTTTAGCAGTACTAATATATATCTAACAGTACAAAAACTATTATACTACGAGTACTAACTATGTACTGGCAGTCTCTAACAATGATGGCAGTACCTCAACTAACTATAACTAGCAGCACTAAGTGTAGAAGCTCTGAATCCCAACAATCCTTCTATAAGCAAATGTTCCGTAAGGGCAAGTGAACGTTGTCTTTTCTTGATCTTCTAGTGAAATTGGAATCTGAAAAAAAAATTCCTAAAAAGCCATCAAGAAAACAATAATATTCATTTCCAGACAAACGTTCTAAGATTTAGTCAATAAATGAAAGAGGGGAAGTGATCCTTTCGGGTGCAATCAACTTTAGTTTTCGATAGTCAATGCAAACTCGCCATCCTGTAACCGTACATGAGGGAATTAATTCATTATTATCATTCAACACTACAGACATTCCCACTTTCTTTGGAATAACGTCGATAGGGCAGACCCATGAGCTGTCCGAGATGGTGTTAATTAACCCTGAAGCAAGCAAATTAACAATTTCATTTTTTACCACATCTTGAACTTTGGGGTTCAAGCACCTTTAAGGTTGAGTAACTAGTTTAAAATAATCTTCCATTTAGATTTTATGTGTGCAGAACGATGAACTTATTCCTTTAATATTTGACATCTTCCAAGCTATTACCCCTTTACGTTTTTCTAATACTTGCAAGAGTAATCTTTTTTCCTTTTCAAAAAATTTAGATGAGATAATTATAGGAAAACTTTTGTCATTATACAAATACGGTTTATTAAATGAAGATGGTAATCTTTTATATCTGGATTTCTTTTCATCAATCTCATTAGTGTTGTTAGCTGAATAAAGAAGTTCATTACTTATCTTTTTAGCACCCTTAATATGCTGACTGCTGGGGCTGAACCAACCGTATTGGATTGCCTATGAGGTATGCCGTTATAGACTATTTCTTTTTTTCTGAACTCCCTAAAAATTTATATACTATAGAATTACAATTTTCATGATTTGATTATGTAATAGTTTTTTCCCGACTAGGTTATGCTAAGAACGAATCTAAGTGATTATTTTCTAATAAACACATGGTTCTCATAATAGTTTCATTAAGATCATCAATAACTATAACATTCATACTTCCTCGGTGGACAGGTTTTTTATTTAATATTCCATATCAAAAACTCTTCATCGTCACCTACTTGAGTGTTATCTTTTATTTTAAATACATTCATCATTTGTCGGGTAGTGGCCAGGAAAGGTTTCCCTAATATAATTGGAACTCTAGACTCTTCTGACATATCTAAAATAACAAAATCAATTGGCAAGACAAATTTATTGACTTTTATAAGGACATTTTCTACTATTTATCTAGGATATTGAGTTGACCTATCTGCTAGTTTTGATTTTCGAACCAAAAATATGAGTTTTGATTTTCGAACCAAAAATCCAAAAAGTAACAAAAGAACACGATCTAATCAAGATTAGGAACGCACAAAACTTTACCAAAATCACCACATAGCTTTGTCAACAATTGTTGGATATCATATTTTCACAGCACACGGTGATGATTCTTGGATTTGGCTTTTAGGTTTTTTCTAGAGAGAGATAACACATGGAGAGGTTTTTCTAGAGAGGAAAGCTTATGGTTAAAATGAAAATAATAAATGCTAGCTACCTCTTCCAAAGTGGAAGAGGTCTTTTATAGTTCTTACAAATACAGGGTATTAGTACCGGTTTCCAAAACCGGATAATCATTCGATTAACTATTAAATAGAGGCTATAATAAAAACTTAAAGACCCGGGCAGGTGACGAGTCTTTTTTCTAATATTTAACATAATGCATTATACAACTTATGATCAACACTTCCTAAACTGTGGTGAGTTCCACCACGTCAAGGGGCAAATCCTTGTAGGAGTACAAGTTGCAAAACTTGATCTGACATGCGATAGTACTGTTGCTGATATTGGATAACAGTTTCGCCATCTATTTACGCACACTGCATAAGACCAAACCCTTCAGTACCCTTGAAGTTCAGGGGTTGACATTTTAGAAAGTCAGCATAGGTGCATTCTCTAGCAACTCGTTCTGTCCTTCTAATACCCGTTCCTGAATCACGGCTATCTTCGCCATTTCTGCTTTTGGTTGCTTCACATTCTGCCAACACATCGGCAACTCCTTGGGTAACTAGAGTTTTAAGTTGAGCATCAGTCACAGGGGTAGTGGTGGTGGTTGTTGTGGCTGGGGTGGTTCTAGATCTAGGTGCTTTCCTTAGAGTCATTTTCTTCAAATCACAAGAAATTTAATGCTACGTTTAGATTTCATACAATCATAACCGCAACATGACATATACACAATAAATAAAGTGAGATCACATCACACGGTGAAATATACATCTGAATTGAAATTAACAATGGTGTAGCTAAATCATCATTCATTTATAATAAATTCGATTATAGACATGACATAATACATCTATTCCATATATAATCTAGAAAACATACATGACTGGTTCGGTTACAAAATGATCACTACCATTAGGTTACAAGATGAAAATAAAATCTAGAGCCTTACTAGCTGGGAGTTACCCGTAATACTTAGTAGGCTATACAAAATAGCTAAGACATAACCAGATCTAAGAACTACTACCGGCCTCCTCCGGTACATCAGGATGTGTTGGATCCCTAACAGGTCTCTGCTGACTCTCTAGTGCTACCATCTGAGTCTGCAATGTCCTCAGCAAAGTCAGTGCCTCTATGAGTGTGCATGTCGTCTATGGTCTACTGCCCACAAATCTTCAATCTTAGTCTGTTATGCTAAAACCGTAGTCCGTAGTGCTCTAACCTCAGAACGTGCCATATCACTAGCATCCATAGACTGTACCCAAGCCTCACGAGAAGCTCTGGCCTCACTCTCCAAAGTCTAGCCGTGCGAGCATAGGAGTTTCCCAAGTGCCTATCTTACGTAGCAATTTGAGCTGACCCCGCTCATCAATGATTATCATTCTTGTGCATCGCAACTCCCCACCCAACCAAACTGACTGACAGCCTTTTATAATTCATCTGTATCCTTCCTAACAAAAGTGACAAAATTTGTTCCTCTGACCCAACTCTGCCACATCAGTCGTTGGTATCTCTTCTGCAATCTTATCTGGATCCTCCCAAACATTAGTAATCTCGTAACCTATCTCCCTATTTGGGTCACGTCTAATCTCAACATCCAGAGTGCCAACAAAACCATAATCTGTTCTAAAGACCTCTTGTAGGTCCTTAGCGTAGGAGAAGATGAACACTCCCGATATCATTATGGACCGGGGAAGCAATGCACAACCTTTTTGACGGCGGGGGTAATGTAACTTCAAGAACCTTCCGCTCTTTAGTCAGTACAAGGGCTATACAGAAAGCTGGTTAATAACGGTAGGTAATGGTATAGGTAAAGTGGTGGTGTCCCTAATGGTGGTATCCCTGACTGCTATAGTGTCTTGATGAGGTGCTAAGATGTAAAGTGGATGGTGCAGCAGCTTCTATGCCATAAGATGCTCTGGTATGTGGAAGTACAATAGGTGGTGGTAGTTGTAGTGGATGGGAAGTAGATGGTGACTCGGCTCTCAACCGGATCATAGCAGCTCTGTAGCCCAAAGGTGCTCCAGCATCAGTAGGGCTAGTAAGTAGTGGTGATGGTACAGGAATTGGTGGTGAGGGTATCCGAGGAAGTGGTGATGATAGTGGGGTAAGTGGTGATGATGGCGGAGTAGGTATGGTAAGTAATTTGTCAACCTCTGCCTCAGACGGGAATGGTATAGGTGTCTGAGCTCGGATAGACATCCTAGCAGTAGTACGATATACGGGTGGTAGGACAGAGTCAGTCGGAGCTAGGTGCTCCTCCTCATCCTCATCCTCGCCCTCGTCCTCCTCCTCATCATCAGCATCGTCTTCAGAGGACTCCTCCTCATCATCATCATCTCTTTCAGCGGGATAATTAGTTGGATCCTCCTTAGGATCCTCATCATCCTCCTCCGTATCCTCTTAGGGATCGGACTCAGTAATATAACTCGGTGAGTTAGTAGTGGGTGAGATAGCAGCAGGCGGTGGCTACTCCTCAGCTGGAAACAAATCATCCTCAGGTGGCATAAACTCTGGGTATGCAGGCTCCGAAACATATAGTACATAGACATGTAAAGGTGGGTACTCAGGACCAGGCATGTAATCAGGAGATGGTGGGTGCTCAGGTCCAGGCACATAGTCAGGAGATGGTGGGTTCATTGGTAGTCCGTCATATCCGTAGACCACAATTCCCAAAGAGCCTACGTCTGATGGCTCCTTGTAGTCGCTGGATATTGATGTGTAGGTGACCGTGGAATGCTTTGAATCCGACATGACAAAATATGTAATAATAAAAAGTAGCTTATATAAGTATTAATATAAGACTCTTATCGTAATATACGTAATATACATTATAAACACATATATCAATCATGAATGCATCTAGTCTAACCAACTAATGCAACAACTAGTGAGTGTATGTCCCGTGAAAAACTCTTCGTATGAATGCAATGTTTGAAAACGGTTATAGTCCAAGTAAAAACATTTGACCTGGTTCTCTATAACCTTGGCTCTAGATACCAAATCTGTAACATCCTATATTGTGGTCGCAGCGGGATATGGGTCTTGGAGAGTGTTACTTCATAGATCATAGCACAAGATATTATGGAGAACAACCTCAAAAAGTGTTGTAAAGTTAATACACTAAGATTTAACAAATTGTTCTGTTATTAAAAGCCAGAGCTTCACAGGTTATACGTTCAAAAGGTAAAGATTCTAGCACATAACAAATGTTTCCCCAAAATGTGATGCAACCAAATCTTTAATGCATATGATTCTAAAATAAACGACCACCAATGTGTCCTTGTCCTTGTACCTCATTGATCTCTTGAGATATACATGCTTTATAACATCATACATTAATGTGGTGAATTCATTGTTTGTAATATGATATAATGTAGGGACCACAAGATTTCCCAAGTGTATGTTAATGCAACAGATGCAAACATCACAAAAATGTAATTACGTTTCCCTAAGCTCATGAAACTGAAGCTCGACATGTATGAATTGCAATATAAATTGCCAACATTGCCCTGATGCTGATCAACCGCAACATCCCAAATCCGACATGGTATCGTCGTTGTCTCTGACAAACTAGCACGTGAGCGCTACTTTCACGACAAGGATGTCAATCCAAATAGATCATTTTATAACATTTGCGTTTACTCAGTAATTGACAGAGTTCATAATAATGGTTCTTAGTGGGTTAACGCTATTCCCCCCCCCCCCCCCCCCCCCCCCCCCCCCCCCCCCCCCCCCCCCCCCTTTGAGGCAAACATGTATATCAATAATGTTAAAAAATGTCCAATTGTGTCATTGTAAAATCATGCATGTTGCTCACCCCAAAACTTATACATCATTATAAATGTAAAACGTGGGGCTATGAACTCACCTTGAGTGTATGAATAACAAAGTATATCAGATGCGTGAAAAACATCACGTAAGTGTCCAAATGCAACCTAATTAATTATAGGTCGTATGAGTACTAAGTACTTTGAATAACTAATACCGTATATAATTCTATATAGCTACATCACCATCTAATTGTAATTGAGAATACTATTTATAAAGTTAAAATGTTTATAAATATTAGCTTAGTAAAAATGTCGTAACTTTCTCGTTTTAAGTCCGTTTTGTACGTTCTTTATGTCAACGCTTTCGTATTATAAAGATATATTTATAATATTACATTTTTATATTTTTAACTCTTTATGTGGAAACAATAAAGTTTTACTTGTTCATGCACTTTATAAAATTATTTATATAAATTTTATTATCATAATCTCGTAAAAGTCATATCTTATTCGTTTTAACTCAAATTTTAGTGATTCTTTCAAGCATGTCTTCGTAATTAAAATTTCTATCTAACTAAAATATTTTCCAAAAAGTTTCTTTAATGAATAGTAATTTGTTTTTATAAAATTATTTATTATCGTAAACATGAAAATTCCATAACTCCTTCGTTATTGATCAATTAATTATGTTTCTTAATGTTTTTCCGAATCCTAAAAATATAATAAATGTGGACAAGTACATAGTTTTATAAAATTTACTTTATTAAAAGTGTTTATTATTCGCTAAACTGCAAAATGGCGTATCTTCTTCGTTATAGCTCGGATCTTCGAGTTCTTTGTATGCCTACGATCCTTGTAACTTGTAGTATGTTATAAAAAAATACTTTATTTTTGTAATTAAAACAAAAACTTTTGATATATTGGTTAAAATGTGTATAAAAGTTGTTTTCATAAGTTTTTAATTTAGTGAATGTGCTACAAGTCCTCTACAACACTTCATATCATAAGTATCATATACTTTAGGTCCTTTAGTCCATCATTTGTCCAAGAATACAAGTCCTTACATTTATTCATTTGTAACTTTAATAAGTAAACTTTTTAACCATTAATTTATATACACTTTTTATAAATTAACCAACACTTGTATAATGCTTATACTTTCATTACAACATGTTCTTAATGTCAATATAACATATGACAAAGTATATCAAACCATGATCAAGTGTAAAAATCCATTTTACATGTTAATATATTTTCTAGATGGTGATTTACTATATAAACATCATATACACATAAAATCACAAATGTAAAGAGTGTAGGGTTTTTATATGACCTTAAGATGAAGTAAGATGAAGAGTAACAAGTTCTAAACCCCAGTTTAAAATCAAAACCCAAGCTTCCAAGACTAGAAAACACTAATTTCCAAGGAAACCCGAATCTTGCCCTTTTGTTGATTAACCCTTTTAAACACTAAATCAAGCCTTCAATACACCTTAGGATACCTTAGATATGATGCTTGAATACTTGGTAATAAAAATTATATGGATTATTTAGGGGTGTTATTTTAGTCGTGGCTAGGGAGGGAGAGAACAAAAGAGTTGTATTGGTTTTGCTTAAGGAAAAGTGTATGTATGTGATCTCTTACTAGCTATGCATGTATTTATATATCAAGTTAGTCAATAACACTATTTAGGCAAAGTCATGATAAGTTGAAACCTGGGGAGGGAATAGGCGAACCATTTGGTCAAGTTTACTAGTCATTGTACTAAGTGTGATAAGTGCTAGTGTTTGTACAAGTCCTAGTAGAGTTTTTGTGTGCTCTATGTCCCCTTGGGAGCTCATTGTGTCTGAATTTTAAGGGGGGGGGGGGTGAGAAGTAACTAAGAGTGTTCTTGATATTTTGTGTTGATTATGTCTAGCATACTTTAGTTTTAGGATGTGTAGATTAAGTATTACTTAGTATCTTTGTAAGCATTGTTGTTTCTAGTTGGGTTCTTATATATATAATTCGGCTATAATGAATAACATAGGTGAAGTTTTATAAAACTTTAGGTATTAGGTATAATAATGGGTATTTGTTGAAGCGTAGAAAAGTTTTGGTGGTTCCGTGAATGCCTAAATCGTAAATTTTGCGAAACGTCAAAACACCCCTTAGTAACCAATAAAAAGAAAAATATGCAAGTTAATAATTATCCTCTAATATTTATCTAACACTTGTTGATGTAAACTTTAATTGTGTGATGCCCGTGTACGTTGAAGTGCATAATTTTTAGTTTACGGATTTTATACTATCAACGATAAAAATTAAAAGCAAACGCGTAGGAGATTAAAAATAAGTAGTGAAATAAATGACGTCATAAAATGACCTAAAAACACGGGGTTTTATATAGTTGTATGGCATACTTGTGTGATTTTGTATTAGATGATTATATGACTACTTGTGATTGTTTGTATATGATTATGTGACTCTTGCTACTTATGATTAAAATGGCATGCTTAGCGATCAATAGTCTTTATGAATAAGTTAGTTTATCATAAATTGAAGATACTTGGATGTTATGCTCACTTGTCATAATTGATGATAGGCTAAATGCTATGTGGTTCTATGCTTGGCTTTGTTTAATGTTATTAAATGACGATATGTGAAATGTGCTTGCCCATGAGAAATATGTCTTGATAATATTTGCTTACATGCCTGCTTGCCATGATGGTAGTTAATTTCATGCTTTTTGCTAATATGCTAATTGTTTGGACGTCTATAAAAGATAGTAGATCGTGAGCTTATAACTCTAACAAATTACCTTTAATTAGACGTTAGGTGCTCAATTGAATTATCTGAATTCATACATTACCTACTCATGATCATTCATCAGACATGCATCTTCAAAAGTTAGGAAATATCATTTTCAAAATGAGGTCATTGAAGGAAATGTATTTAAGGGGAAGTTCGTACGCGACTTTGTTTGTTTTGTCATCATCAAATAGGGGAAGATTGTTGGGATTCTAGATTTGATGAGACAAAATAAATATAAGAATGAAACAAAAGGACTAAAATTGTAATTAAAGAAATCTTCAAGCTGGTGGAGCACATGAAGATAAAGATGAAGATTTCAGAAGATCTCCTTATAAAGATAAAGATACAGAAGATATTAGAAGATATTCTTAAATGTTTTAAATATATTGTTTGTTCTTATCTTCTATTGTAAGCCTTGATATCTCTCTATATAAAGAGATTATCAGGCATATGGTTTAGACATCCATCCATAGAAAACTAGAGCTCTCCCAATGAGAGTCTAGATAGTTAGATAGCAGAGTCGACTGATGAGAGTTGAATAGTAAAAGGTGTGTGTGTACATTATAGTTAGATAGTTAGTTGGTGTAGCCCCAAGATTGTGTTTGGGAAAAGAGGGAAACGTATAAATAATAAAACCTTGTTAAAGATCATTGTTCTTATTGTTATTATTCTGCTGCATATTGTTAATCTTTGATGTTTATAATCCTAGATGAGATCTAACCCATCTCGAGCTTAAACGATCTTAGAGTCTATCAGATTATTTAGACTTCACAAAAAGGCATTTAAAAGTGAAGATAGATTAAGTATATGCTAAAATGAAGACCATTAAGAATTTAGAACACAAAAATAAGCACAGGACATAAGCAAACAATAATAAGCAGTTGTAAGGCAATAAAAGATAGTTTTGACTTAAATTAAAAACAAAGTAAATTTAAACTATAACTAGGCATGAACAAGCATAAAACAACATATATAAGCATGCATGAGCAAAGAAAAGCAGTAAATAAGCATTAAGATAAGCAAACAATAAATAAAGATTGAAAATTGAAAAATGAAGACTTGCAAATCCCTTTGCACAAACAAGGGTATAAAATGCTCTTAGAACTTATCTACCAAGCTCTAGCTTGTCAAAGACAAGCTAGTATTGTCCATAAGCTCTT
>BQNB010181981.1:0-10143 GCA_026074375.1 Tanacetum coccineum
AATGGTATGTTGATGCAAAAGTGCGATGAGAAGACTATTCTAAAATAGAAAAGTATGGTGGCAGTGATGTGGTCGTAACTCAGTGCAATTGACTCAAAAGTCAAGAGAAAACAATGGATGATACATGTACTCATGCCTCAAAATTCAAGATAACATTCAAGTGTTTTATCAAAGAAATATAGATTTTAGAGTTCTAAATTTGTTCGTATACTTGGTTGTAAATTTGCAAACGAAAGTTTTATTGTAATTTAATTATTTGATTATTCTTTGTATTTATAAATGATTTGTTTAATTTGAAAGTGTTTTATTACTTACATAAGTAATTGTATTATATATCATAAATAATTGTATTATGTATAATAGTTTAATTTCTAATAATAATTACTATAAAAATTAATTTCTAATAACTTTCGTAATAACAATGCCTAATTAATTTCTAATAACTTTTCCTAATATTCAGATTTTGCATAAAAACCAAGCCCGGTGCAACGCACAGGTTCGGCACACCTCGTGATTTAATAAAAGAAAGGTTATCCGAATTACAACATCCTGAAGAACAAATTGAAAAGTACATTAAACATCATAAATTGTTTCCATCCGAACATGGATATTCCAAAATACATAATTCTTGCAATTTGGTAGACATCTAGACAATAATTGAAATGCAAGGCACTAAATTTCCACCTTAGGAACATCACCTGAAAAGCATGATAAAACGGTCAACTATCGAAATAGTTGGTGAGCTCACAAGATTTTGTACACAAAATATAGTTTTAGAAAAGAGTAGATGTCCGATAATAGTTTGCCAACTCAATGGCTAGTTATCAAAAACGGTTGTCCAAACAGAAATCAATTTCCAAACAAGTTGAGAGACCACGATAAATCAAGCTTTCAAAATAGTTTCCATTACCCAAAGTATAGTAACACAAATCAATGTATATGTATGCTATAGTGTTTATGCGAGGCACTACTTAAACGTATTCAGCCTGTTTGTTCCAAATATCCAAACAAGTTTCAGTTGTATAATGTGGCACAAACACTTAGTACTATGCACCCTTGTGCGGGGAGTGAGGAGGGGCTAATCTCCTAATAGCGTTATCCATAAGTACTAACGTCTCAATCCCGTTGAGGGGGAAGTGAGTTAAAAGTAGTGGCGGGTTCCAAGCATCAAAAAACATACATATCAAGTTCAAAGTTTAACACGTTTCTAAGGTTCAACAAGTTCAAATCAAGTTCCATACGTTCAAAACAATTTCAAGTTCAAGTATGCTCAAAAGACTAATTACTTAAAAGTAAGAGCATAACAAACGACACATCATGCTTTCCACCCCAAAACATTTAAAACATGTAAAAAGGGGAATGTGAGAAACTCACCGTAGATAGGAGTATCGATCGAGAAAATCAACTAATGAAAAAGAATGCCAACAACTCAACCGCGACCTATAATAATAGTTGTCTGCGTATAAGAAAATATAGTTATGAGAAAATGCATATTTTGAAATGATATGTAATAATATATATATATATATATATATATATATATCCACATGTATAAAATCCTATGTCGAAGAATCCATGCACAAGACACAACCTACTATTTCCACACTTACGTTTTTTGAAATTTTACCGGTTTTCCTAGTCGCTTGACGACGCTTAAAGAAATACTAAACGACCACAACCAAAGTTCATCTCTCATTTCTAACCACCTATATGCATTGTTAAACTACTCCTATTTTCCCAAAAAATATTAATAAGTTTAACCATTTTTCAGATATACCACAACACAAAGTGTCCGAAACAGGGTGTGCTGGAACATAGCTAATGTTTGACATGATCAGACCTATTTAAACTATATAAAAAATTCTAGAAAAATTCTAGAAAATCCTATACATTATGAACTTTGTACTGCATAAATTTCACTGAAAAATATTACGTTTTTCTATGTCTGCTCACCACATTGTTATAATTTAAACTCTGGACCAGAATTGCAGTTTTGACAACACATTTTGTAAATTTAATTTGACTAACTTATACTTACTGAAAATACGCGAGGCCCCCTTTCGTTGGAGAGTAGACTCGCCAAACTTAGTTTTAGAGTCAAGAAACTCTATAAAAACCCTTCGGGTGATCAAGTTACTATGCCCACAAGTCGACCCAAAATTTTGCGCCAAATCACCTAATGCAAAATTTTGACACAACAAGTTTCCAAACTTCAACTAGCGTAGAAAACTCATTTTTAGAAGTTATCGGACGCGTGAACTAGCGCCACAAAGCTACAGACATGACCTGTCATAATCCTAGATCAAAACTCAGTTGATCACATCACAATTTTACCGACAAGAGCCTAAACTTTTTGATCTAAATAGGGGTTCTGTAACACCTTCAAATCGCCAATATTTCGCATCATCAACAATTCCAATATGCTCAAACTAACCTATTAATCATGCTAATCATCCTAGACTATCAAATACATCAAAAATGCAACATGCAATACCATCAATGGATTCTCGACATAACATTTAACACATGCATAGATATGTATAATCAAACAACAATCAAAAGGTAAGAAGAAGAACTTACAACACAATTCAAGTTATATTTATATTCTATTATAATGTTATATTATTATATATTATATATTATTTAATTATATATATTTTATTTTATTATTTTATTATATAATTTAAATAATATTATTAATATTATTATTTATAAATATTATATATATTTTACTATTATACTTATTGAATATTTATTAATTTTATTATAATTATTATTATAATTTTATTATAAATTATAGTTATTAATTATTTATTATTTATATATTATAAAATATATATTATAATATTATATATAATTATTTATAATATTAATAATATTTATATTTATATTTTTATTTATATTAATATCAATATTTTTATTATATTAATTATCTATATTTATATTTATATATACTTTATCTATTTATTAATATTATTTATATTATATTATATATATATAATAATTATTATATTTATATTTATATTATATATATATATTAATAATATTATTATTTACATTTTTATTATATATTTAATAATAATTTAAATATTTTATTTACTATTAAATAATACTCTATAAAAATTATAATCTTTATTTTTATTATTATTATATATAATTATTACATTTATTAATTTTTATTATTTTATATATATATTAATTTTTATTTTTTTATATTATATATATTACAATATTATTTATTATTATTATATTATTTATTAATAAATATATATTTTATTAATTTATAAATATTATATATATTATTATATATATATATAATATTATTTTTAATTAATTATATATTAATATATATATATTCTATTTATATTAATAATATTATAATTATTAATATTATATAATTATACTAATTATATGATAACTATATATAATTATATATATATTATATAATATTATATATAAAAATTATAATTATTTAAAATAATCATATTATTTTTTGTATTTTAATTTAAAAAAAATAATTATAAATAATAGTTATTATTATATACTATAAATAATTATATATTTATAAATTATATATATATATAATTATATATATTAATATATATTTATTTTAATTTTATATTTATATTATATATTTATTATATATATATATTACAATAAATATTATATAATATTTTAATTATATATTTATTCATTTTATATATATTTAAAAACAATATAGTTATTACTTATATTTTTAAATATTATAATTAATATATAATTTTTTAATTAATTTATATAATAATTTATTTATATCTTATTATATTTTAATATTAATATATTAATTTTTCTAATATATTTATTATATATCTTTATATATAATTTATCAATTGTTTTAAAATCTATGTCGAAGAATCCATGCACAAGACACAACCTACTATTTCCACACTTGCGTTTTTTGAAATTTTACCGGTTTTCCTAGTCGCTTGACGACACTTAAAGAAATATTAAACGATCACAACAAACCTTCATCTCTCATTTCTAACCACCTATATACATTGTTAAACTACTGCAATTTTCCCAAAAATTATTGACAAGTTTAACCATTTTTCAAAAATACCACAACACAAAGTGTCCGAAACAGGGTCTGCTGGAACATAGCTAATGTTGGACATGATCAGACCTATTTAAACTATACAGAAAATTCTAGAAAATCCTATACATTATGAACTTCCTACTGCACATATTTTACTAAAAAATATTATGTTTTGCTATGTCTGCTCACCGCATTGTCACAGTTTAAATTCTAGGCTAGAATTGTAGTTTTGACAACACATCTTGTAAATTCAATTTGACTAACTAATACTTACTGATAATCTGTGAGGCCCCCTTAGTTGGAAAGTAGACTCGCCAAACTTAGTTTTAGAGTCAAGAAACTCTATAAAAACCATTTGGGTGATCAAGTTACTATGCCTACAAGTCGACCCAAAATTCTGCGCCAAATCACCTAATGCAGAATTTTGACACAACAAGTTTCCAAACTTCAACTAGCGTAGAAAACTCGTTTTTAGGAGCTATCAGACGCGTGAACTAGTGCCACGAAGCTACGAACATAACCTATCATAATCCTAGATCAAAACTTAGTTGATCACATCATAATTTTTCCGACAAGATGTAACACCCCCAAATTGGGTCGCAGCGGAATAAGGGTCCGGGGCGTGTTACTTTAAGATCAACAGCACAAGATAATATAAGAACGACACAAAAAGTCATTTAAAATGATACATTGGATTTAATGAAAGAGTTGTTACACAAAGCTTATAGCTTAACTTGTTCATTGTTGAATATTACCAAAAGTTGACAAGACATTTCCCAAAATATGATGCACCTAAATCTTGAAGCAGTGCAATCCCTAAATGTAACCAAATGCATCCTGGTCATCACATGCCTATTGAACTCTTGGGAAACATTGCTTAAATAAAGTCAACAATAAAGTTGGTGAATTCCATAGGTTTGATAAATCAATATGCAGGACCGTCAAGATTTTTGTGATATGCAACACATGCAGGCATCACATGGACTAGGATTACATTTACACTATGCTCATGTCATGAAGCTCTGACTGTCTTGTTAGGCATAATTTTGCTACTCAGCCGCAATGATGTTTTAACCACGAAAAATCCCTTGATTTCGACATTGCTATAACGTTTCGTTCTCGGTGATAGTAGTCCCCGAACTGGGGGAGGTCCGTTTCTCGAAATAGATTATTAAATAACACATTCGCGCTCAAATAATGTATTTCCAACTACTCTATGCAATTGACAGTTTCATGTAATGAGGCTTAACTTGGGTTATCGCTTATACTAAGGCAAACATGTTGTTATCATTGCAAAATTTTCACTTGCGTCCAATTTGTAAAACAAAGCATGTTTCCACCTCCAAATAATAGTAAATCAGTAAAACTGTAAAAAGTGTGGGGCTATGAACTCACCTCTAGTGAGTGATCTGATAATTTCATTTCTAAGTGGTGGGAATGCTTCAAGATATTCCCGAATGCAACCGAATTTCAATATAGGTCGTATAAGTACTATTCACATTGAGTAATCTCTATTATGCTATGTCTATTAGGTATATACCATATAATTGTTTCGAGTGAATGCATATTTATAATTGTAAAACATTTTATAAATTCTGAATAATGTAATTTTAGTTATTCTGGTAGTGTTGTTGGTTCCTCTGTAGTGGTTGTTTACTACTGTAGTGTTGTGGTTCTCCTGGTAGTGTTGTTATACTGGTAGTGTTGTTGGTTCCTCTGGTTGTGGTGTTACTACTGTGTAGTGTTGTGATCCTCTTGGTAGTGTTGTTACTACTGGTTAGTGTTGCGTTTCATACTTAGGTTAGTGTTGTATAATGGTAGTGTTGTGGTTCCTCCTAGGTAGTGTATTAGTTTATTTTCAATGATCTGTTGCAGTGTTATTAATTACAAAAAAGCCGATTTTTGCCCCCCGATTTACGTACGCGTTAGCATCGCTTTTAGACTTAAAGACCTTGCGCGGATAGTAAATCGACCTTGAAGGCCACGAACGAGCTTTCGTCTTTTGTTTTCAGCCGAAGGCACGGAAACGGAACTCGTGAAAGTGCCGGAAATACCATCTTAAATTTCCTAACAGCAAACTTCTAAAGTATCAAATGCTGGATTTTAATACTCGATTTATCATCCTCGTTTTCGCTATAACTTTTTCGTTAATAAGAGTTAGAAGCTCTACCATATATCGAATACGATCGTCTCGGGGTAGCTCTATCATATTTCAAAGCCGAATTCAGATTTTATGAAAAACTCGATCTTCTTTTGGAGTGCCAAACTTTCTGATCATTTATATTGCTTTCTAAACTCTTGCTCAAAATCTTTTTTTACATGTTTAAAAAGTATCCTAATGGTGATTCAAGCTACAATAGAACTAACATATGCATAAATGAATATTGTAAGACATAAAGGTTTTAGATGCCTTATTGGTGTATGATTGTTGGTTCGAACACAGTAATCTAAACCCTTGTTTATATAGAAATCACAATAGCTTATAAACCCTTGGAAAAACCTTAATCTTTTCCAAAACCCGTAAACTTGGATTATCTGCACTTAAACCTTGCTTATGGGTCTATACCAACCTTCAATACTTCTTGGAATACCTTAAGTATGATGTACAAACACTAGTATGGTGATAGAAAATCAAGGTATGGATTTTATTATATGAGTGGGGTGAGCCGTGGGTTGAGGGGAGGCAAAAGAGAAAGGGTTTTGTTGATTTGCTAAGTGTTTTAGTGTTATCTATGTGTTCTTTACTTGCATACTTGCTTATATATGGAAGACTAGTCAAAAGGTTGCAATAGTATTCAAGGAAACATGTTTCATGGTCTTAGGGAAGACTAGTGGTCAAAGGGGACAAAGAAACATAGGGTTTAATGATGTAGGAATGTACTAGAAAAGTTGTTCCTTGAATTTTGTTATTTCTTATGTAGCCTTTGCATATACATTCGGCCAATAGAGGATAGGACATGTTATACTTTTGTTACTTTTATGTATTGGTATTAAAATTGGTCGTATTTGTTTGGAGAGCGTTAGATCAGAAGTTTTGGTGGTTACGGGATTAGTGCCTAAACGATTTTATTGCGAAACGTAATCACTTTACACAACCAATAAAAATAAAATGAACAAAGTTAATAATTATCCTCAAAATAATTACTTAACCCTTGCTTGATGCAAACGTTTAATCGCTTGATGCCCGTTTACATTGAACGCTAATTTTTAGCTTACGCGATTTTACTTAATTCATGAAATTAAAAGCAAATGCGTACGATACTAAAAATAAATAGTAGATTTATCGACGTCGTCAATGACTTGAAAACACAGGGTGTTATACAAGAGCCTAAACTTTTTGATCTAAATAGGGGTTCTTTAACACCTTTAAATCGCCAATATTTCGCATCATCAACAATTCCAATATGCTCAAACTAACCTATTAATCATGCTAATCATCCTAAACTATCAAATACCTCAAAAATGCAACATGCATTACCATCAATGGATTCTTGACATAACATCTAACACATGCAATATATATATATATATATATATATATATATATATATATATATATATATATATATATAATTGATCAAAGAAAAAGAGTAACAATGAACTTACAAACACAATAAAATAGCAAGATGATCTACAATATCAAACCTCTTTGGGTTTGATATTTGGCCGAGCAACACAAGGACCAAAGAAAGACCCAAAAACCTTACTTTGTTATTCCAATCTTGTTAAAACACTTGTAATCAAACCCTTGATGATTTGATTGCACCCAATTTAATAAAAACCCTAAGAATCAAAATTCAATAAAATCAAGAACTTGTGAAAATTTGATGCATGGCGATTTTTGTTTGAAAATGATGATGTGGGTTTAGTTTAGGAGTGATTTTAGATAGATTGGAAGCTACTTGGTGGAGTTTTGGTGATGATGGTGGTGGTTTGAGGCCGTAGGTCGCCGAACTAAAGAGGGGAAGGAGGAAGGGAACGTTTTTTTTTATTAAATATGAGTTTTTATAAAAGGAATGAGATATATATATCTAAATCCTAGTTTGTATCGATGTATAAAAAAAGATTTAAGGGATGTTTGTGTGGGCTGGTTGACTGGCCATAGGAAGGTGTTTGGGCTAAGGTTGGTTATTTTATTTTTTGTTAAAATTTGTATTACATAAATCTCGGGCCCAACATTTAGTTAACTCGTTGTAATTTGTAAAAACACAATTTTGACGAGGTTTCGGCCAAACGCGGGTAAAATTCAAAAAAGTACTAAAATGAAATAATTAAGCTCTCGAAGCTAAAATATAGAATTTTTGATTTCTCGATCGTTAAAATGAATAAATAATCCCAAGTAGGACTCACGAATGATTAAAACGACGATTTTAATAAAAACCGGCTAAAATAATAAAATAAATTCTATAAATGTAGAAAATAGAATTTAAAGCTCGGGATAAACATTGACTTGAAACTTGAGTTGCACCAAAAATAAAGCGTTAAAAGCTAAGAGAAATGCAACCACATAAAAGTGACTCCATAAATAATTAAGAGAGTCAATTATCATACATTTACTTTCGGCGACTGACCTCAAAATTTATGGATGTCACAGTTTTCCCCTGTTAAAGGGAATTTCGTCCCAAAATTTCAGTTGCTCGTCCTAAGCCGTAGCGCTCGCGAACAGTTGCGGATAATTGCGCTTCATCTCGTCTTCTAGTTTCCAAGTAAATTCTAGTCCTCATAGGGAATTCCAATGAATTTTTACAATAGGAATCCACCTCTTTTTCAGCCTCTTGACCTCACGGTCCATGATTTCTATAGGTTCTTCAACAAAATGTAGTTTATTGTCGATCTTGACTTCTTCTAGCGGTACGTGCAAATTTACGTCAGCTAGGCATTTTTTTAAGTTTGACATGTGAAACGTGTCATGAACTCCCACACGTTCTTATGGTAAGAGCAGATGATAAGTTACTAGACCGACTCGTTCAACAATCTCAAACGGTCCTACGTATCTTGGTGAAAGCTTGCTTCTCTTACCGAAACGTACCACGCCTTTTTTAGGCGACACCTTGAGTAGCACTTTATCACCGACATTAAATTCTAACGGCTTTCATCGATTGTCGGCATATCTCTTCTGGCGATCTCGTGCGGCTATAGTTCTTTCTTTAATTTGTACAATCTTATCAGTAGTCCCTAGACAATCTCCGGTCTCTAAATCTTCTTGCCATTCTCCTACTTATGCCTAAGCTATGGGCGTTCGACACTTCCTTCGATACAATGCTTTAAATGGGGCACACTTCACGCTCGTAGAGGGTAGCTGTTTTATATGAAAATTCCTACTAACGTAGGTGAGTATCCTCAATTGCCGCCAAAACAATTGCGCAAGATCTAACATATCTCAAGCCGGTTTGAATGGGTACGCTCACTTGGCCAGTCGGTTTGGGATGGTAACCTGTACTTAAATCTAGTCTTGTTCCTAATGCTTTCTGCAGTGATTGCCAAAATCTTGATGTAACATAACTGTCACGATCAGATATGATTGACACAAGCATACCGTGCCTTGCTACGATCTTGTTGATGTACAATCTTGCCAACTTTTTTATCTTGTAATCTTCAAGGACATCTAAGAAATGCACTGATTTGGTCAGTCGATCGACAATGACCCAAATCGAGTCATGTCCGCTACTGGTTCTCGGTAACTTGTCTATGAAGTCCATTGTGATGTTCTCCCATTTCCATTCAGGAATCTCTGGCTGTTGAAGTAATCCTAACAGTTTTTGGTGCTCTGCTTTGACTTTAGAGTAAGTCAGACACTTACTAACATACAAAGCGATATCCTTCTTTATTTTGGGCCACTAACATAAGCCTCGTAGATCATAGTACATCATGTCTGCTCCAGGATGTACAGAATACCTTATAGCATAGGCCTCATTCATTATCAAAGTTCTCAAATTGCCATAAACTGGCACCCAAATTCGTTCGACAAGATATAATCTGCCAGCTTCCTTTCTCTCAAACTGCTTGTCCAATCCTTTCAACATTTTTGTTCGAGTGTTGTCGCCTTTGGAAGCTTCACTCTGAGCTTC